>CCAG010016160.1:0-136576 GCA_001077435.1 Glossina morsitans morsitans | reverse complement strand
GAGTTTTTTTTTTTTTTTTTTTTTTTTTTTTTTTTTTTTTTTTTTGTAATTTTTGGAGCCTTTTTTTGTTGACTACTTTAATCTGTCATTACGTACGAATGGTTATTTCATCTATCAATTGTCATTTGTAGAAAAACAACCCTCTTCTTCCTCTATATTTAGTTACTTCAATGACTGTTGTCATGTTCCTTAATGTTCGGGTTCATTTACCAAACGAAAATTGCAGTAAACTTGTTAAGACTTTTTAGCTATTTGATTATCTCTTCTTTTTTTTCTATTCTCTTGTTTTCATTTGTATCCATTTCATTGCCATGGCAAGTAAACTTTTAAAAAAAGTAGCTTAAGTAATTTACTAGAAACCAAAAATATTTTCATCTTCCAGGTGATCTAAACAAAATAAACCACTTAAAATGCACAAAGATTAAGAGAGAAGGAAAACAAGAAAATTGTATTCAATTTGGGCCGAATGTGTGCATAACACACACACAAACTTATATACAATAGATTGTTTTCGTATCAAATGTATATATGATATGTCATATCATATATGCGATATATAGCATGTTATATTTTGAGAAACATAGTCACAATAAGAAATACAAAAGTATATAATGAAGAAAAGCAGTTGAAAATATATTAGTTTGGGAAGGACTGCGTGGACTACATGCCTTATATCAACTAATAAAACAATTCTGATAAGAAAAATAGATCTACATACTAAATCCATGCTTATCAAAATCAATCTGTACGTCAATTTATTGATGTATTTGCGCCTAAAGGCGAACACTTTTGAAAGTCGATTACATCGGAACACTTTTGCGATCACTGCCCATATGATAGAGGTCGTTTCTTTAAAAGGTCATCGTATAGAAGAGAAAATAAATTTGAAAATTTCTGAACAACAATTCCTCAATAATAATAGTATTCCGATGGGGCAATCGGCTTAGCCGATTAATAATATAATCTTTGACAAGAAAATTAAATGCGCATATAGGCCCTCCCATGGAAACTGTGCCCTCAGATGGATATAGGCGAAGTGTCGTCAAGTATTTAATAATGGCCTTTGCCCGTTTATAAAATATTTGCTTGCTTTTTAACTTAGTCCAATTGTTCGAAATAAGAACATATTTGGCTAAGCTAAACAGCGAGGAAAGAACCGCGGTTATTACAAACTATTTTAATCACACAAATACTCTTCAAGTATAAAATATTAGGTGTGAAAATGAATTTATTTCGCCGTAATTGGTCGCTTTATAAAACGTACCTGACGCGGCCACTTTCCACGATCTTCCAGATAAGTTAGGTATCGATGTTTGAATAACGTTAGGTTCAGTGCTTTAAAAACTATCGTTCAATGTTTGCAAAGTTTAAAGAGATGGTGTCATTTCCGGCACCGTCTTATTCTGCGTTTTTGAACTGCTGAACTGAACTAACCTAGAAAAAATGCACATAATGCTACGGAATAAAAACGCAGTAAGCTACGAAATAGAAAGGGTTTTACGAGATTTCGAGCAAAAAATTGTATGTGTGAAAACGCTGAAATTCGCATACGTCCGTCTGTCTCCCACAGAAAAAACCGAAGACATAATTTGCAGCTTAGGCTGGGCACTTTTAACGCATCCTGTATACTCTGCAGATCTGACCACTTCCGGTTACCACTTATTCAGATCAATGCACTCATATTTAGCAGATTAGCGATTCAAAGAAGTTGAAGTTGTGCGAAAACAACTGGCTGGCTATTTCGCTTCCAAACCGGAAAGTTTCTACCACGAGGACATCCAGCGACTGGCAACAGACCGTAGATAATGATTGCGCTTATTTCGATGATTAAGCTTTATAGCAAGCAAGTATATTTTAAATAAATTTTGTTTTTTTTTTTAAATTTTATCAAAAAACGAAAAGAAGAAAAATTCATCTATCACTTTGTATATATCTTTAATTTTTTGTTTCAATTTGACAAGTATGCAATATTACGGTGTGCATGATGTTCAAGACGAAAACCATTTCTATTGTTCTTCTAAACTGTGACCAGCACTCAATTATTATTATTATTATTATTATTATTATTATTATTAGCAGTACGCACACAAAGCCTATCCAGTAAGGAGGAGTATGAGATAACTATGCGTCAAAATGTATTATAATTATTATACACTTATGGCAGCTGCTTGACAACAATAATGATTGTTGTAGCAACAGTTCGACATGTAATAAATGAAATACAAAGAAAAGAAAAACAAAACTCCTCGCAGTTGGGGCAGATACTGCAATTTATGGGTGGACATAGCAAAAAAAAAAAAAAAAAAACGCTTTTATTATCAGTTTTACAAAACCAAATATGAAAAAAGCAACCGTATGAGGCCACATATATCATAGCGACATTAGTAAAATCAGCAACGTTGATATGACAACGATGAGCAACATTGCAATAATTTAAGCTTTGATGTTAAACAATAGAAAAACACAATTATACATTGTTTTTTTGTTTTTTGTTTTTTTTTGTGTTTTTTTTTTTTTTTTTTTTTTGATTATAAGGTTTTTAACGTATATTAATTAGGGTATTACATATTTTTTTTTTTTTTTTTTGTTTTTATTTATATATAAAATTACTTAAAATAATATTTCAAATGAATTTTTTTGTTTTCATTTACTTGAAAATGCTTGCAACATGTGCACAAAATTAAAAAACAAATGCATTATACATTATTTTATAATGATACATACTTCCCATAAAAACATATATAGATACCCAAACGCGTACGTACACGTATAGAATTATACTCGCGGTCAAATCTACACAAAAATTAGCCATCATTAGCATTTTAAGCTTATTTCTAATGATTTCTGCCAAGTTTGCGTTACTTTCTCCGTCTGCTGTTTTTCTAGTTGTTTCGGTTAAGCGTTAAATAAGCGCATTTAATGCGATTACTGTATAAAAAAATATAAACAAATACCGTACATACGATTACAACGAAAAAATAAATGAAATGAAATGAAATTATGTGCACATCACTACATATATACAATATATATATATATATATATATATATATATATATATAATACACAACCATACAATCACTCATACTCATACTTAAAAGTTAACAGCGTAAAAGCGCATTTGTGACATTTTCCACAACTCGAAGCTTCTTTTTTTGTTTTTGTGTTTTGTTGTTATTTTTAATACAAAAAACGCTTCTACTTTGAACACATTTACAAATTAAAAACGTTTCATTGTAGGGAATATAAGAAACGTAAAACATCAGCTCTAATCGAATCTTGAATTCGCTTATGATTTGTTGCGATCGTTTCAACGCTAACGCTGCTCTGATTGGAGGAAGTAATAAAGTTTCTTTCCAAAAGGAAACGTTTGACAGTTGACCCGACTCACCACACACACTTTAACACTGAATATACTAATAAATACTGTACACACACAGTGGATGTCATCGCTATTTTGTAGAACTTTTTTACGGTCTTTATATACTACGCGAGTCAAAAATTCTTTAGCTTTTATGGCGCATATGAAATACCAGGACTAAGTGCAACTTGATATAAGTATTTGTTTAAATTAAAGAAAAATCCTTAAAATATTATCTTTTAATATCGGTCGGACCTATCAGAAGGATCATTACTGCTCTATGTAGTAATAATCAGCAGCATTCATAATCAATAAGTGACAATAATCGAGTGATGAAAACTAGATAATTGCTTAGATGTGAAGTTTGCGTTCAAAATTAGTGAGCATTCAATACCTGATTATACAAATAATGACAAACCAAGGCAATGCATTAAGATTGATTGTGTTATTATCGTAATACGAAGAAAAAAATTAATAAAAGTTTCTTTGAATTGACATCGAGTTGTAAAGGAGGACTAAATTGATAGGGTAAACGTCGGCAATTTTTTAAGAAAAAAGGCGAAAGCGTAACGAATTGACTAATGAGAATGAATCTACTTTATAAAATGTTACATTGACGAAAGCTGTATGTCCGAAAGACCGAATGTTACAAGCGAACCGACAATTATTCTTTACCGCAAACCTATATATGTTGTTGCTTTATTTAAATAACCAAACAGAAAAAAAAAAAAAAAAAAAGTAAAGATTTATCAAAAAGGATAATAGATTTTCTCTACGAGAATGAAATGAGAGAAGAGTGTCATGTATGTGCGTGCGTTTATTTGCACGGGTGTGCAGAGACAACTTTTGTTCAATTTGAATGACCATCAGACAAATTTGTCTCAGAGCATTTTATATTTTCATACGTCTGAATGCGGCATTGAAATTGAAAAGCCTGACACAGATGACAGGCACATAAACGCATACATACATACATACATACATACATATATACATAAATAAATACATACATTCATACATATGTATATGGACACTTCTCTATGACATATTCATGTGTATTCATAATGAAAGCAATACACCTTCAGTTGTAGGATTTCGGTTTGTACTGCATGAATGGACGACATATGTTAACGCCTCGTTAAGCGTTATAATTACAATATTAAGCTGATTCACTGTGAATGCTGTTGAAATTCTTTTAACAGATTTCAATGTTTTTTGGTTATTAAATCAATTTACAGTTTTTTGGTAATCTTGCTGTTGTTCGTTTCATGTCAAAGGATATAAAAGAGCACAAATCAAAGGTCGGTTTTGTATTATCAAACTCGTAATAACAAGCCCCTCGTTAAAGAGGAGAAGGAGGAGGTTCAAAGGGTATAGTAGACAAAATAATATATATGTACAAAAGAAGATTTTAATTTCCCCCTAATTTTCTCAATAATACATACAATAAGTAATGGGAAACTGACAACCACAATTTAATGCAATCATTTTTACATCTCAGTCAGGGCTAATTATTAACGCACTAACTACAATGTATTTTCGAATTTCTTCAAATCATTATTACATTATTCTCAAAGTCTATTATGATTTAAGTGCATGTGTCAATGTTGAGCTTCGTTTTAATTTAAATTTAATTTTCTAAATACTTTCGCGAAACGTTCGTACTAGTAAGAGAATTGAAAGCAGGTATATATTCATGAGATTTTCTTTTTTTTTCGAACAAAGATGCATTGATTCGTCTACAGGTCGTTTTCTGTGTAGTACCTTTGAACTTTTCAATGTCTTCAAGTACTGCGAATTTTTTTTTATCAAGGTCACATTCGTTAGCGGCATTTTACACTTTACTCGTTCTAATAATTGAACAACAGGACGCATTGTGACAAAGTTTGAATCGACATATTCGCTTCATTGGTTTCTAGCCCACGTCACAAAGATGCCAGTTCGTAAGCAAAACCATTGCTGATTACGCGAAGTTATTCATTCCGCACCGAACGAGACATTTCCCGACCATTTTACAGGGTGCTGTGCAACCAAAGCTAAAATACCGGGACAACTTTTTAACTGATATCGGATTGATCATCACGTGCGAGCATAAAACCTATCGACGAAGACAAGTATTCATACTCATAGCGAAATCCATACTTTCGGTTCAGTGGCTTCGCTTATAAACGTTGTTGTCGTTGCAGTTATCGCAAGTCGGCAAGACGTGGCTTAAAAAGCGATGCATAATAAGGCAATATAAGGTAAGAAAAAATGTACCAAGTATTAAAAACGCTGTCGACGAAGAACTCCTTCATATACATGTTGCTAGCAGAGACCAGCTTTTCCTTTTCTTTTTTACATGCATATTCAACAACTTATACTCATAATGCATATGAATATATATAAAAACTATAATAATTCCCTTTTAAATCACTTAACAGCTTATTGACAATTATGCCAAATTATAAGAAAAAAAAAAAAAAAAAAAAAGACCAAAAAAGAGAAACAAAACAAAAGAGAGAAGCGCATGAAAAAAAAATCGAAATAAGAAAAAAAAAAAAAAAAAATGAATAAACGGTTTGCCTGTTCATCAAATAGCCTCCTTTTCCAATATTTACCTAACTTATCTTCCCATCAGTGATCTGTAAATTAAATGCCATCGCAAGCAGATTTAAAGACACTTTTTCATAAATTCGTGTTTTTCTTAAAACAAAGCAGAAGACCCTTCTGAAAGTGTTTGTGTTTTTGTTTTATTTTAAATCTACAAAAATATTACGATCTGCTGCTATACACAGTACACAAAAGTATTATCTTAATATCGTTTTCATTTATTTGTCTGTCCGTCTACACGGCTTGTCCCCTTCATTATGCTTTGATGGCACATTGTTAACAATTATTCACATGTTTCACATTTCTATTCGCTGTGCCACACAAACGAGCAGCTTAGCACATACGTACCTATGTATGAATGGTACGTACGTACGTACCTTACCTACCTGCCTACCCATCTACTAATTTTTAACGGCCGATCGGTCTTTCTGTAGTAGTTGTTCTTGTTGATGTTTTTCTTTTATATCCAATTATAAATGCAATCAGGCAACGGACAAGCAAGCGCAACCAGACATTCAATGATCGTGTTGATGACTCATCCTCCGTACCAACTACCAGTCAATACATTATAACTTTGCTTGCTTTGTCTTTACGCAACCTGCGAGAGTTGCCCTCATTTTATGCTTCACCTTTACATGTAGATTATATGCCTGCTTTGTTATTCTGTTTGTACAACTTATCAAGGTATCTGTATTTTCGTTGAATATGATTTCCTACGTGTTTGTTTACTTCTCGCTCCCACGAATTCTGAAAAAACAACAAAAAGCAGAAATTTTATAAGAAATACCATGAAATTTTTTTTTTCTTATTATTTTTTTGTTTTTGTTTTCTGTTTGCCTAATATGGATGGACTCGTTAATTACTAAAACTGAACGGATATGCTCGCAAGCTTTTGTGATAGTCAAAATAGCACGCATTTGGGCTGAGAGATGACTCAAGTTCGTCGCAAACCCGGTTCCATGATTCGTTTACTGTGTTTGCACATTAAATTTACTATAATCTTCTCGAAGATTACTTACTTATTGTGTGTGTGTGTGTGTGTGTATTATAGTTGTGTATTTAAACTTCGTATGTACGTGCGTACGTACGTATATTATATTTTATATTTGTAAGCTTTTTTCCCGGTCGGTTGAACACGTTTTTTTGTTTATTGTTTAATTTATTACGAATTTGACGTTTAGAAGTTTGATTACACATACTTAGATTTGCCGATTGAGATCGTATCGCGTAAGAAGAATGGGTATTCAACTGAGTATTTGGTGTTAATATTGCGGGTAGAGAGACAAATAGAGACGATTCTTACGATTCTAGTTATACTACGAAAATTATGAAATGAGTTTTCTTTTCTTTTCTTTGTTTTTTTTTTTCTGTGTTTTGTTTTTACACATCGCCAACAATTATAGGAAATATCGAATGTTTTATTACATGTGACTATAAAAGATCCATCTACTGACTTTGGTTTTCGAAATGATACTCTCTTCATTAAAAAAACTTATTTTAACGATTTGTACTACATACATGTATATATATATATATATATATATATATATATATATATATATACGTATTTTAATATATCTAATCACTTCGATGTGAAGGTTAGAAAAAAATGAGGAACGAGAAGTAGATAGAGATTCGACTGCAGCCTAGTGGATGTGTGCCCAATCGGTGAGTGTGATGGCTTTACCGACTAAGCTCGATGCAGTATCCTCTGCCGTACTGAAATTTGAATCCGCGAACACTAACTTTCACCAAATTCTCTACTCGCCTATTAGATATGTACGTCTATTGAGTGGAATTAAAAAAATTTCGCTTGTATTATGGACGAGTAATTCGCAACTAATGTTATTTTCACTTTTAAAACTTTTGGCTGAAATAAGATGTAAAGGTACATATATTAGTAGATCTTATAATCTATCGTCTTGTAATATATTTTTATACATGTATAATCCCACGCGAATAGGTTAGGCATGAAACCGGTTATGCCTGTGCCGGATGGATCGTCTACAGAAACCCTATTATAGACATTTCTTTTTTCTCACTCTCTCTTATTCGCGTGTATAATTTGCTATAATAACGTTGTTATATAGATATGCATGTAGTTCTTTGAAAGTCTCCACAATAGTTCTTTCTTAAAGCACCTTAATGTGCGGATTGTTGTTTTAGTTTCAGAATTATCGTGCTATGTCTCTCGTTTGCTTCATTCTTGAAAACCTGTTTAAAATACGAAACATGGTATCGATGTGACTCGACTTCTTAATACTCTACACTGGAACTCGAATATACAAAATTGTGTTTCTCTATTGAATTCCAGTCGGAATTAAATTATGAAAAACCCTACCACTGGAAAACCATAATAATCGAAACATGTTAATGTAAAGGGCGTATATACGCTTTAGTTGTTTCACTCCCACACTGTACCTCTACTACTATGTTCCGTCTAAATGCTCAGTGTCTTAGAAATAAGGGAAATATATCTTAAATAGGCAACGAAAAGGGACTATTCAAAAGCAGATCCAAAAAATTACCATATAACTTTAATTATGGAAGAAGAAGAGATATAAAATTAGTTTGTAAGGTAACTGAACGTATAAACGTGAATGTTAATGTATTAGATAAAATGGATTTAAAAAAATAAGCAGAAGTTCACAATGACTCTCTAGGACAAATGTTGAGGCAAAAATGGGAATTTTTTTCTAATATTTCATAAACTTGTCGGAAAGTTCGATGCAAAACTGTGATTGGCTCAAATAGCTGCTTGACAAGTTTTGTAACTAAAAAAGAGTACTTTACGGGCTTTAAATAGTGTCTGAAGTGATACCTGTATTCATTTTGCCCCAAACTTTTCATTTTCTTCTTCTTTTCATTTAAAGGACAAATATAAGTTGACTGATCTGTAGACAGGCTTTGAATAGATCGCATAAAATCTGCCATTGTACGAAGCTTACTTGGGTTAACAACAAGTATCTTTAGTTTTGTAATTTTCTTGAAATCTGCTCTGGTCACTTGGAAATCATTTCAAATTCCGATTTGATATATATATATATATATATATACATATATCTATATATATATACGTGCATCTTCCTAGAATGTAAATCCTTATTTTTTTTTCTGTATTTATCAGATACGGAATACAAAAATCTTGTGATTAGCATATAAGTTAGATGGCTTCTATACTGACCATAACTGGCTCAGATGCCACATGAAAAATATTGCTAAAGCTAGGAGCGCGAGCGAGTACAATAGATTTCTTTAGGTCGCGGTACGAATTGCTCAACACTTTACATTACATGACGTAACATGGCAGATGACCATAGGTGTAAAAAACTGAACCAACTGTGATAATGTTTACGACTGACTAATCGAGATGATAAATATTTGTTTGAATGGTTTGAATTGTGGGTGTTATGATGTCAAATATCGTGGAGGTTGCAATTACGATTTTTCGATCACGGTTTTTAGATAATATTTACTCAAATTCCCCCTGTGAATATTTTAATAAACATATTAACATTTTTTTAATTTTCTTTATTTGAGGTAGGAACGGCTCTGCAGTGTGATTTTTAATAAGTGAAATAAACTTACGAAAGAAAGGAGATATAAATGAATTTTTTTTTTTTTTTTTTTTCTATGAAAGTTTTTAACTATAAAAGCAACAAGTGAGCGAATTTACATGACAAAGAAACTTTATTAAAAAATCTCACTACATCCCCAAAACAAAAAAAAAAAAAATCTTGATTTGCTTGCGCTTTTAGTTTTATAAACACAACTGTGTGGTTCATTCACATGCACAAAATTTTGTATTTCTCTTCCGAATATCAGTGGACCGTTGGATTTACACTTGCAAAGAAACCTTTAACAAGAATATTTAGCTAAATATTGAAGTGAAAAGCAAGCAAAAGGTAATTGCAAAAGTTAAGTTAACTTAATTTAATAGAAATGATTTTAATTATTATAATTAAAATTTCGATTTTGAATTTCTCTCTTTCTGTCAACTTCAAATAATTGTATCTATGACGTATTTCGTATAGTTTTCTATTGAAATGCTTGCATATTTATTGGTCCCGGTAATGGCAAACAAATCAACAAGTGAAAGAACGTAAATTGGCAAACGGAGTCACGAGCTTTACACTTACAATGTGTATTATGTACATTTCATAATGTGTACCCGCCCAATTTCTTGTCATTACATTGAACAGAACTTGCATTAAATCTGTGTACATATGTTACACTTGACTCTTCAATCGATAAAGCTTTGCACGACAATCGAATTCGTGAAAGATAGGAACCAAAATCGTCGAACATCATAATAGTACGTATAGACAGACTATCGAATAAAGAAAGCAAAGTGAACCAAAAAGCAATCTAAGCTATCGTAATGTCTCTTTCTTCTGCTTTACCCTTTTTCATATTTTTAGGCGTTAAGGCAAAATATATATTAGACTTTTCCGAATGGTCCCGAAAGGTTTCATATTCAGAATGATTGTCTATTGCAGGCATATGAACGGAGGAAACTGAAACGACTGTTCAACCTATTAATAATACATTTACTCCACTCCAATAATGGCACTCCAATAAGCCATTAGGGTTGTGGACATGGGACCAATGAAAGGTGCAAATCCATAGTCATGTAGTCCCTCTTAATTTTTACTCGTTTTCGTTCTATGTTTGCATAGTTAATGACGTGCAGCCGTTTTCGCATATCAACTGGGATCAGTTCCATATAACCATTGACCCATCATAGTCGATAATTGTTTGTCTTCAAAATATAATAATAATACGTACCCTAGGTATTAAAAAATGTTTGCCTTAAGTCGGTCATAGTGTTATAATGTATTTTTTTTTTTTTTTTTGTTATTGCTTTTCTTTTCTACTGTCTGCAAACTTCACATACTGAGTGACGTGCTTAATATATATGGAAACAAAAGCAACAACAACAATAATAGAAAATAATTCATTTGAAATAAGTAAATGATGAGTTTGTGAGTGCGTTAAAAATAAGAAAAAAAAAAAAGAGAGAGAGGAGAACTCCAAATAGCGATTCAAAAAAGAAATTCTGTTTTAATTATGTTTTTATTGTCAAGTTGTTGTAAAATTTTTGGTAACGATTTATTAAACAGTCGATTGCAACATTGTAGTGAACTATTTAGATATGTATGTCAAGGAAGCAAAAATGTATTTAAAACTCATTTGATCATATCAAACTGAGAGATGGATGATCCATTAAATTATTTTTGATAATTTGAAGGCAGGCAATAGAAAATATACTATTGTTGTGTTGAAGTTTCGTGTCAGTTAATGTAAAAATTTAAAATAATTTTTTTTTTTTTCTAAAATCATCAATTAATTTAATAAAATTAGTTTAGTTACAAGCCGATTCCAATAGAAATGTTTGCGTTATGGTGGCACATACTTTTCTATATCCAATAATAAGATATAAACGATCGACACGGTAATCGGAAGGGAACCTATTTTCGCTTAATTTCTTCACTTAAATATTTCCATATAGGTTATCTTTTCGGTTAATTTTTAGTTTAATTGCCTCCTAAAAATATATATGGTAAGGTTTGGCAGTAACAAGACAACATTTTACTTTTTTGTCTCTTCTGCCCATTTCCGCTAAAGCTGTTTAAGAAAAACCATAATTTATTTGATATCAATTCAATTTCTTTACGAGGGACTTATTCCAATTGCACAATCCAGATGAATTGTAATATCTGCGCAAGTTCATCTAAAATCTGTGTATAATTCTTAAGATGTTAGCCTAAAAGTTAGGTGGGGCCGCGGCTTACAGTTAAATACTTTGTATCACTTCCCTTAATGCGAGTTAATCATAAAAAGACTTTTCATAATAAAATTTTATATGTGAAGTCATCGCGAAAGTGGTCCGATCCAAATCATTTTCAATAGCCTTTATCCTTGGGCCAAAACATTATCGCATTGGCTCACGCATTAAATTTTATTAAAATATCTGAAAAATTCCGAGCTCTAGGTTTAATGCAAGAAACCAAGATAGACGGACGGACTGACGCATGGATGGACAGACAAGCTTAAACCAGAGTCCCTTTCTGAGTCGATCGAATTAATAAAAGGTCAGTAAATTTCACGTTTCTCTGGGTGTTACATACACCCGAATAAACTGTATGTCAAGCAGTGTAGGGTATAAAGTCTAAAGATTTGTAAATGTGCGAGTTTTTAGTAAGTAAAACTACGAATCTGCAGATTTTTAAAAATCAAGTTAGAGCCATGAAGACTAACAGTTTTTCCTTCGAGTCCTTTCGCTGCACAGTTATAAATTCATAGCTATACCCTACACCACTTGCGGTAAAGCGTAAACTAAATTTTGTACGGAAAGTTGCATCACTCAGAAGGACTTGAGACGCATACACTTTTCGTTATACCGATCGATTCAGAAGCATTTTAGGAATTAGGTAAAACCTCTGAGCTTGTCTATCCAACTTTCCGTCCGTTCGTCTTGTTCTTTTGCATTCAACCATTTTTTTGACTGCTGCCCATATAACGCCTTGTTTAGATAAGTCTTTACTCGAATAAGTGTAGGGCAGCGTAGGGTATTTAGCGGTGAGCCCTGGTTCACTGTCGTATTTTTAATTATTTTCCACCTCGAACAGACAATCAAAAATTTTATGAAAATATTATTTTCTATGTCATTTTTCAGTATTGTATGAATGAATGTAAAGCGCAATCAATTAAATTGGCTGAGAATCCTACGCTTCAGTAGAAATATATACATTGTAGTGATGAAAAATTCATGGCACTCAGATAAAGTTTGGCCTAACGGAAGGGAATTCATTATGCATAACAACCCAACATAAGCCATCACCACCTCGAAGAACTCTGTCAACACAATCTTAATTTTTATGCTCTTGCTTCTTCGCTTCGTTTTTTGCGATCTGAATTTATTCATTTACCTCCATGTCTCATCTCTGGTAGCGATACGTTTCGTGACGTCTTCGCTCGTAGTCAGACTTTGTTATTTCAAAGATAAAATAAAATTTGAAAATTTCATATTTTTTACAGTTTTGCAGAAACACGTGTAACACTAAAAATTTGGGAAATATCTTAAGATAGCTTGAAACGTTTTGAAATTGATCAAAATTGACATCGTTTAGCCGACTATTAATAGGATGTGATGATAACGGATATCTATCCGAAATTCAATCCACATCGTATATCATTTTTTTATTTGAAAACTCAAATCGTTTACTGCAAATTTAATTTATTAAAATTTATATTTTACTATTGATATTTTTGTTATTGTTGTGTAACAATAAAGGGAAACGAAAAAAACGAAATTTTTATTAGATCTGATTGATAAACAATACGCAAATATTACATGTTACAGACGTTCCTTTGCACGGGTACGACGGTTATGATGTTGGTATGAGCAACTCTTTTTTATATGTAATTTTGCATAAATTTTTATTACATATGCACGCACACAAACACAGAAACATAGATAAAGTTTATCATATATATTGTATATATATTGTATGTAAGTAATATCAAGATGATTCTAAATAGTTTTATGGTTTATTTCAAGTATAAAATTTCTGGGCTATCAGCACTTTATACCATACAAAATGTCATAAAAAATCATCAGGAAATGACTGTAAAATCACTGCATATGACAGTGACGTACTCGTAGACAAATGGAATGAGAATGAATATATGTACGTACATACATACTTGTACATACACACGCAAACCGTGAGCTTTAAATGAATGATATGTAAAGTAGCTGTGCATCAGTTGTGTAATGTCGCTACTGCTCTTTGTAATTTTGATTCTTAAACATTTATATTTTCTGCTATTTTACTACATTTATATCATTGTAATGAAAATGTAAGAAAAATGACAAAAAAAAAGAATAAATAAATAAATAAATATACATAAGGATCGTAAAAATATTTATGTCTAGAAACTATAAAACAGATAAAATGAATAAAAAGAATTCCATACAGGAATCCCTAACGTCGTCTATCGCGTATATTCGTGACGTGATTGGTACATTGCGTACATATGTACTGCCGCGTATGCATTCCCCTTTTTAGTCTAATTTCACTGGAAACCTTAAGTGATATTACTATGGAATCATAAAATGAAGAATTCAATATTTTATAGATTTTCTTTAACTGAGATTGCTTTTAACAGTTTTTCGAGTAAATTTTCAAAGATGTTTAAATGAATATTTTTATCAAGTAGTTATCTCTTATTTCATCAGTCTCATCAAAAATATAAAAAGAGGAAGGAAAGAGGACAGGTTTGTCTGATGATAATATAAATCATTGTATATAATTTTAAATTGAAGCATATTCCATGGGACTGTAATAACTTTTAGTGCAAGTCCTAGGTTTAGCTGAAATCATCTCTTGGCAAAACTTTACGATAGCGTCTATTAAAGTCCAAATCGTTCAAAATTCGAAAATGAGAAACGAAAAAGCAAAAGACCTTTTGCTACACTTCGGGAACTATAGATCAAATAGTATTAGCGATTTCTATAGCTATCGTCATATCCTTTTTATTTATGGAAATTGTCGCGCGGCATTTGAATCTTAATCTTAATGGCATCTGTGGCCGTTAAGAGACAGAACCCTCTGGCGAATCGGATATATTTACCGGTTATTTCGAAAGTGGATTCAGTGCGTCCTTTAAAAAAAAGGCAGATAGTGACAACCATCTTAATACCTAAACAATTTTAAAAAAAATGAAAATAAGGTACCCTACTATTTTTGGAGATAGGAGTTCTAGCTGTAGACAGTGTTAGTACAAGTGGTGCAAGTCCATTCATTGTATTCACTTGAAATTCACTTGATAACAAAAAAAAAAAAAAAAAAAATTACATTCTCCTTTGATTTACAAAAAGCACTATCTTATCCTAAGTTAACTGCAATAATTGCAAATTATAGGCGGAATATGTTTGGAGTGAAACTATAGCAACCAGAGGAACGCAAACAGTAACATCTAATCGTTTAAAGCATTACAGTTTATAGATAGCGGATATATGCACTGGTCAAAGTAGCGACACAAAGTTGGCCATAATGTGGACGAAATTTCTTCAGTTCAGTAACCATGCGATATATATCAACCAAGCCATAACGATTGCGATTTTGGAATGATAGAAGTTGGGAATTAACTAAGTATACGCTTGATCAGATTGGAAAGGAAAGCACCATACAACATGTTGTGCAAAACTTCAGTAGGACGTCATGCTGAATTTAAAATTATCGATGTCTCAGCACAACGAGGAAGATCAACTAATTCCGAAAATATAAAACTACCTCCTCTCTATGAAGAATCCGATAATTATAACTGCAACAACTTGGCATATAAATCTTTCGTTCACTACGAATGAACATAGAAGAAAATTAGATTCGATTGCGACCGAATCTTTTATACCCATTGCTTTGATACTGAAAAAGAACTCAATTTTCATACTCTATAATGTTGGGTGGGCGTGGCTGATTTTTGCTATTCTTGTAAAATAATTCTGTGGAAATTTATAACGCGTATCCGTTGTAAATGATGAGCAACGAGCAAAAGATACGGCAAGCATGGGTGCTCTCAGTTTTGGTTGCATAGACGTGTGGACGTTGTAAGCATATTCTTTGTCCGGCTGGCGCCATATTCAAACAGAGGTGTTCTCAGTTTACGTGGGACTATGGGCATGGCCTACGATCGTTATGAGCCATTTTTAATACTGACGGAAGTGAAAGAGCTTCCAATGCTGTTGCCAAATTTAAAGACGATAACTTAACTTTCCTTGCCAGGAGAATGTTTATAATAGACACTAGATGGACGGACGGACGGACGAGCTGGGCGAAATACTTAAAACGTCTCCGATTTTAATGGTGATCAAGATATACTCTGTGGAGTCTCTCAGGCTTTCTTTTGGGCGTTGCAAACGCATATAGGGGCATATGCCCCTTATTCGTAGAAAAATAAATTAAAAGAAATTTTTTTGAATGGTACTCTCTTTTTATTACTAAGAAAACTAGAAAAAGCTGATATATTATCTTCTTAATTAACGACTGCAATAATTTCTTTATTTCGAAAATGAGTTAAGATCATCTAAGCATAATAAAAAAGTTTTCTTTTTAGTCGTAATGGTTCATATAATAAACAAGTTCAAAGAAGATTGAAGGTTGATTTGTCGCGCGTGAATTTGCCACAATTGGTAGCCAAAGAAACGACCGCGGATTTCTAAAGTCCGATCAAGAAGTGCACTTTTTTCTTCCCCTCCGTCGCAACATCTTAAATGCTGTTTTTGGCATGAAAGATTTCCCAAGCCCACTGATTCCGAAAGAGCTCTATTCTACCTATCATTATGGGGAAATTTTTATTAAAACAAGTAGATAAACACTACATAACACACACACGTAACACGTAACATTACATGATGACATGACTCGGTTTCGTTTTGGAAACCAAAGTTTTTACTTTGAAGAAAACCTATACTATTTTCGGCGAATAAGATTTCGTTTCGATCGTTTAAAAAATTCAATATTTTGCACGCCGTAGGTGTATATTTTTAATCGATTGAATTTCTGGCAGTATCGAACAGCATGTAGAAGACGGTGTCCTTCACTGCAGCCAATCAATTCATGCACATGTATCTTTGAATTCATAGAGACATCTATTGACGTCAAACTGACATTACATTTCGAACTAGCCGATGATATGCTTTAGTTGTGAGCTAAATAATCCGTTATTCTAATCTTATGTTCGGTATTTGCGATTTATTTCATTTTATAAATAAATGTGTTAATTACGTTTGCTAATTGTATTCGATTGACCAGACGTGCAAAGAACTCGTGCATATGACAAAACTAAAAAATTTGCATTAATTATTTCCTTCTTTAATGGCAGTTTACAACAAAACATTTTTTATCTTCATTACAAGACAAAAATCAGATAATCATTTGACTTTGCAGATATGTCCGGAATATCCCGTTCGTTTGCTATTTAAATCCGAACGGATCGAAAATCGTGATATTGGGAAAATCGGGACCACATTTTGGTAAGACTTACTTAGTTGAAATCTCTCTGAAGAAATTTACACATGATTGAAATTCACCCATAAGCTTAAGCACTCAGCAGCTTGAACAGTCTGTAAACAGCAGCGATTTAAATATAGTTCACCTCGTCACGCACATAGTGCAATAGATACTGAGTTAAAAATTCGTCACCAAGCTATTACTGATCGTTGTTTTCCTTATCGCTATTATTATTATTCATTTGAAGGGCTTGAGGGATAGGTGGGTAAAGCGGCCCAGGCGAATGCAACCTTTCCACTTGTTTCAAGTTGAACGATTAAAATCGAAACGTTAGAACACACCATTTTTTGAGGTTTTTCTAATTTTTTTCACATTAAAAATTCTTGTTTTCTTTTTTTTTTATTTGCAAATCAATCACTAACGGCCGTAAATTCTTAAAAAATTTATACGTAATATTTTTCACACATGCTCGTAAATTTTCACTTTTAATCCTGAAAAACATTCATTACAAGCGTTAATAACGTTAGCAGTCCCTAGTATGTGTAAAGCAATTAAGCACAAAAAAAAGAAAAAAGAAGAAAAAAAATGCAAACGAATTGCCATAAATAATTTTATGTAAATTAAACAAAAAATAACAACAACAAAATAGAATCCTGTGTCATAAATTTACTTTAACTCATACTTATGTGCACATACATGACATGACAATAACTACACGTTAATGATGAGTTTCTCTGCTCTTTCTCTAATCTCACAATGACGACGTTGCTGATGATGATGATGACGATGGTGATGGGTGTATAATGGTGAACGTATCTTCACTTCACTGTATAATAGGGCTTTCTTTTACTACCAACTTATTAAGGCCTTTTTTCTTTTTTTTTTTTTTTTTTTTTTGTTTTGCTGTTATTGTTATAAGCAATTTTGCCATAATGACTGGCTAAAAGCCTTTAAAGCTTAGCAATACTAATAACAAATCCTTGACTTATTAGTAGTAATGCATTACACACACTCATGCTTTCCTCCTTCTGTTATGGGGGTTTCTCAGTATATCCCTGTAAGTGCAAGTAATGCTTGGTTGTGCTTGTCGCTATATGTCCACCAATTTATCATTATTTCATGCATGTACTCATCATATAACCATAAATTCCCCAAGGAATTTTCGTAAAAACTCATAAATAGTACATTTCGCGATTTTTCTTTTTGTCGCTCTTATTATCTGTAGAAATACTTGTGCTTATGAAATAAATACAAATTGCGAACAATTAATATGTGAAGTATTTAGTAGCACGAAAATAAATAATTCCGATATGTGTAGCTCGGCTCGACTTAAAAGCGATAATGTGGCTCGACATATCCAATGTATCCGATATACTTGCTCGCTTATTAGTAATTGAAAATTAAAATTCGTTAATAGGCAGGAGGATATTTAAATAAAACAATGATGTATCAACTGTGCAAACTAATACATCATTGATTGATATTATATTTGGTATATGCATTCAAAGTTAATTTGCACATCAGATGGTTGGCGTGGTTTTGAACCGGTGCACCTCTAACCGTTGTCGAACCGACATTTGCAAGAACAAAAATTAATAGAAATTTAAAATTTTCGAAAATGCGAAGCGTGTTCAAAAGAAAAGGTTGCCTTTTTATTTCTCTCGAAATATATTTATTTACACATCAATATCTATTTTGCCGTCGCCTTCAAAGTCATTCCACCTATATGTAATGCATCTGTGCTAGCGCTTTTTCAGCTCACTGATGCGGTCTTCATCGTGACAAAAATCCATCCTTTCATGGGCTTTTTCAGTTTTGAGAACAAGAGAAAGTCGCAGGAGGCCAAGTCCGATGAATACGGTGGCTGAGGCATGATTGCGGCATTATTTTTTTTTTTTTTTTTTTTTTTGCCAAAAAATTGCAAATTTGGCATTATCCTGGAGCAATGAAGTGGTTGCATTCCCAATATATCAAAAAAAAAAGTGCATGGCATCATCTAACCGATATGCGGATATTGTCA
Organism: Glossina morsitans morsitans; assembly: GCA_001077435.1. Lineage (NCBI taxonomy): Eukaryota > Metazoa > Arthropoda > Insecta > Diptera > Glossinidae > Glossina > Glossina morsitans. Next base: position 117,585 of record CCAG010016160.1, on the reverse strand, counting down.
ACAACTTCTCTGATAGTGGTTCGATGATTTTCCATAACAGATTTTTTCAGTGCTTCAATGTTTTTATCCCTTTTTGATGTGCTAGGGTGACCAGGGCGGGCATAGTCGTTAACGTCTACTTGGCCTTGCCCTTCTGAGAACAGCTTCTACCAGTAATAAACATTTTCTTTTTTTTTTTTTGCTCAAAGTAAGTTTACTGCCACAGTCAACGTTTTAAGTGAGTTGGAGCACTACATTTTATTTTTCACTCAAAATCTTATACAGATTCTTTGATCCATTTTTTTTTTTTATATAGTAAAAAATCGCTAAGCACAACAGTCGAATCTTTGTATACATGTATATATAAAAAAAAACAGCAATCAAATGTACGTAGCCCATGAACACTTCAATCGGATTAGACTTTTCTTTATCGTAACGCAATAAAAATTAGTAAAATACTTATGAAAACTAAAAACAAAAAAAAACCGCATATCTTTGTGGATGTATGTGTGTATAAAAACCTAAATCTTGCATGATTTTCATAAAAAAAAAATAAAAAAAAATTATTACTAGCAATTACTAGACAATACGCACAAATAAAATTGCTGAAGACTTCGAAGACAGCATGAAGTGAACACTCAAGGGCGTTAGGCTAAACAGTGTATTCATAGTAGAATTTTGCTAGTTATCGTATGCACGCACCGTATCTCAATTATTATAGTAACAATAATGTCATTTTGTTCTGTTTATGAAAGTGATAAAACTTTTGAATTTTGTATATCAATATATACATAAATATTTATTTTTTCATTTCACCAAGCCATTTAGGGGATTTCCGGTACGCGTGTAGTCCGGTAGGATTGTACGTAGAAAAGTAAGAATTTGTATGAATGCAAAAGCCTTTAACTGAACAGAGCTCCGTCTTGGTATCAGTCATGTATCTATATCTATGCAATCATTTTACGAAAATGTCTAAAAACTGAATAATTGTACACGAATTTTTAAGGCGACAATATTATACTCGATACGCGATAGCTTAAAGAACTATATACGAGATGCGTTCGACCTTTTCTTTTGAACATGCCCTGTAAATATTGATAAATATATTTTTAACTCAAGGTATATATTACGCCAGGAGTAGTGTGCATCTGTATTGAATTTTAAGATCAACAAATTTTAGAAATTTAAAAACTTTCACATCACTATTGCAAATAGTAATTATCCATGATGTTCGTCCTTAGAGCGAAGATATTGATTTGTTAAACTAATCGGTTCAGTCTATGTTTGTTCTTACAATTTCCAAGATTTATCAAAAATTATTGCAGAAAATGAAAAGTTTAATAAAACTACTCTCAGCTCAAATCGTATAAAATACATTTGCAATCGCTTTCGTGGTTAATAAAAAGTTGCGCTTTTTTTTCATTTAGTTAACTCCAGCCTAATATTTTGGGAAGACATTGATCTAAAATTTGGTACAAATGTTTATCTGCGTCGCCTAAAAAGATAGTGCGAATAATAGTAAATGAAATGAAAATTTGTAACATTCTTCTTATAACTGACGTCTAACAAAATTTTCATCATTTTAGATCGCAGTGTAAATTGTTGTTCTTTTGTAATCTACACCGTCGTCAGATCGTTAAACGCACAAAGAGTTTAGTTGTTTCACCTTTTCATTCAATATTCTTGCAATGCAAACTTTGCTTGCATCGAAAATCTCATTGTATATAGTAATAGTCATTTTTTTCATTTTAACCGAAATTAATCGCTTACACCGGTATATATGTTTTGATGCTGTTTTTTCTGGATATTAATGAAAAGTTAGAAGTAGAAAAGTAAACATTGCGAAGGATTAATTAAATACGAAATATCTGTCGCAACGCCAGACTCATAAAAGTGGTTAAGGAAAAACGTGCGTAGAAAGCGGTTAAAACGTTTAAATATTTAAAAGAAAAAAAAAAAAAAAGAACCAAGACAGCGGAGAACCTATGAACTTTAGCCAACCTTATAAAGTCTAAATAAGATATAAAGAGAATTGCACTTAAACAACGGCCAAGTGATCAGTGAAGTTTTTTTCCGAAGCTTTCACTGTTTTTGTTGCTTCACACAACTATTTCAAGCTTTAGTACTCTGCGGAATTTGGTCTTCAATTTCCTTGAGATTTTCGATTGCCGCTTCAGTTCGGTAAACCGTTGATAAGCTTGTCCATTACTATACTCATAATGTCATGCGTTACCAAGAGTTAGTAGGATCATTACATGTGTTTGAAATAATTTCTTTCGCTGCTTCTTTTTCCCCAAAAAATCGGACTTGTTCATGCAACTCTAGTTCTGGTAAAAAGCTCATATCAAATATATTGACGAGAACGAAGCATGTTGAAACAACATTTAGGTTATTGGCAAAATTATGGATTTTCGCGTGAAGCAAGTTTTGGAGAAACATTTCTTTTTCCTATTCCGCGGTGCAACAATCCGTCTTCAATAATTATTTTCAATTAAGCATAGTCTGCATAAGACTCTCAGAATCTCAACGAAAGAGATTTTATTTTTTATAAAAAAATTCAAAATTTCCTCCATAGCAAAAATCGAAACCTATGAAAAGAAAATGCACGGGCAGTGCATGTAAGATGTTCATGATAGTTTAAGAAATTGCAAAAAACAAAGCGAGCTAAAGCCAATTGGTTATAGTATGTACATCACTTAGTTTTGGAACTGTACTTAGTTGAACGAAGTAAATAAACACTAGGAATCCTATCATCGAGATTTTTGTGCCGGGAACATTTTCGTCTTATTTGCACTAATTTTTAATTTCGCGATCACTTGTTGTTATTGTTTTTGCCGCGACTTTGGACACATTTACACGATTTATTTCTCTGGCGAAATGGCGCTAGTAGATCGTTATGTAAGAAAAAAAAAAAAAAAATGTTACCAACGTGACTTCTTGATCTTATTAAACTGGAAACATTATAAATATAAATTATTAACCCTTTAATTAAAATTTTCTTCGAAAAAATCATTCCATTATTTTGTTTTCTTTGCTTTTCTTTTTAGTCTAAGATTTTTATTTCGTTAGTCTAAAAAATTATAATAATAATAATAATACTTTTTAAGCTACAGTACGAAGTTATGGTAAAATTTTTATTTTCACTTGTTATGTACATGTTTCGTTTACGGCAAATGCAATTTTTGTTTGGTTTACGTTGAAACTAAAAAACACTTAACTTTTTCGTACGGATTATGTTTCCGCTACGAGCAATCTTTTGTAAGTGTAACGTTAACGTACAAAAAAAAAAAAAAAAAAAAAACCATTTCTTTTATTTTTTTAATGATTTCGGAGTCAAGATTCGAAATTTGTTGAATCAATAAGTCGAGAAGAGGAGAAGAAAAAAAAATTGAAAAATTATCATTAATTTTCATAAATCACCACATATTGCGAAACGTAAAGGTAATAAAAAATGAACACCCACAGCATTAGAAAGAGAGTTAATAACTTTACACCGTAACAATAACGAAGTAAAAAAAGTACAGCCATCTTAGACATGGGCTGAACTTAGGATGTGAAACGTTTGTAAAAATTTTTGGTAAATCAACGTTTGTTAAACAAAAAAAAAAAAAACCGAAAACGAAAAAAAAAAAAAACCGACCCAAAAAGCCATTGTTATAATAGCTTTGTAGAACAAACTCCACCCTGCTTGTGATGAATCATCACAGGTATTACGACAACGTATAGTAACAATATCTTAGTTTGTTGGTATACTAGAATGCTGGAAACCGTAGCGGAGTGTCTTTGCCGGCTTAGAGAAATCTCTAGAATATAGCTCCGCCCTGTACGCTATAAACAATGAAAAAAAATTTTTTCAAGCTGTAATAATTTGCTAGATCAAGAGAGACAAAGACAGAAAAGATTGTAAATGGTAAGGCAAGCCAAACGAAATCACTTAACTTTGAAAACAATTTGGAAAACTCCGCCTTCTGGTCTATATGTAGCTTGAAAAAAGAAATATATATATATATATATATATATAAGAAATAATATATATATATATGTATAATAATAATAATAATAAATAGAAATAAAAATCTACATCACATTTTTATATGAACATTAAAGGGAGAAAGGATAAGTATTATTAAGCAACATATATAGGAGAAAACCACCCTGTTTTTGTGTTAAGTTAAGCCATGTAGATACATATAAATTGTTGTTTATATGTATGTTTAAAGATTTGGCGCCAAAAAGCTATATAACTCATATAATTCTTTAAGCTAAAAGAGAGCGACAAAAAAGGTCTGACATTACTTTAGCTTGTTACAGTAACTAAAAATCAACTGTACTTTGTGTCCGTCCGCCGGCATAATACAGCAGCAACAAGGTGTAATGCGTTATGAACATATAACTCACCCTTGTATGTTGTGCCACTCAGCACATTATAAGGTAATAAAGGTCTCTTTGTATATACACATATATATTAATATATATATATATATATATAAACATTTACGCTTTGCACGTTCTCTAAAATGTGTAAAAAGGAAACATGGAGATTTTCCGAAATGCCAAAGGAAAATATGTCAACAAAATTACAAAAACAAACGTCGACAGAGAACGTTTGCCGTGTAAGTAAGTGAGTGCTTTACATTCATGCACTTACTTACGTACCACACACGACAGATAGATACGCTCACCAAATTACATCACTGCTCTACGTCAGCTTAGAGCAGTAGTAAACATAACATCTAGTGAACTAGTGACGAAAATGAATTTTATCCCTCTCTTTTGCTTTCTCTCTTTCTCTTTCGTTCTCTTTGCTACCCATATTACATTTGGTTCTGTTTTATGCTATTTATTGCACTCAACAACGACCTTTTTTTTTTTTACGTTTATTATGCGTACTAGATATTTTTAGCGGGTTCTTTACTCGGTCTGAGAGAATAACAGCACAGAATGTTTAGTAAGTAGATGTACGTCGCGAGAGTCACATATAAAAATCGTTTTACTTCTCAAAATAAATCAGTTTATTATAGGCAAGCAAATGTGAAGGTTGTGTTATTCCGACTTCTGAGTATTATTTCATTTTATAAGAGAGAAATTGAAAATTACGAAAATATTTAAAAAAAAAATAAAAATAGTCTTTACTTAGTCATCATCATTCAAAAGAATCAGATACACGAACAGTTTATGTGTGAATGCTACAAACGATATTTTTAATAAAGCAGAAGAACAAATTATTGTGAAATTCGATAGAAATAAATAAAACATAAATATAAAAAAAACATAAACAAAAATTCATAACAATGGCTGTTGCTTTCTATATACCGGATCAAGCCGTTTTATTGCGTAAAGCTCAACTGCAGGAGAAACAAATTCTGGCTAAACGTGAGGCTCAATGGCGTTACATTGTCTCGGTCATTTATAATGTATTACGTCAGTACTTGGACACGGTGCCCAATTATTTAAAGCCTAAAAAATAAATTCCATTCAAAATCATCAAAAATCGAAACCAAAAGCCGCCATCATCAACATGCCAACGTACAAATACAAACTAAAACCAATATTTACTACAACTAGTACTACTACTAGTACTACTACAACTACTACTACTACTACTACTACTACGCAGATACTATGAAAGAATTTACCGTCGGGACTCCTTTTTTACGTTTTTCTCAACAGCGTCGCTTTTCCATTTTCGAAAATAATAAATTATCTCCTTTCATTTTTATTTGATTTCTTTTTTAATTTTATGTTTAAAAATTTCTTAAAAAAAAAAGAAAGAAAGAAAAAATATTACAATCGATGTTTTGCATAATTCTTTTCTCAAACCTCATCAAGGCAATTGTGATAATATTTTGTTTCTAAATAAATGCATTATTATTTTAATTACGAATGAAGCAGAATTCTGTAAAATTAAAGGGCATAACGACATACATACCAGTTACTGTGTGTGATCTGCTAAATAATTTGAGGTAAGATGAGTGGAGGTGAGATATTTACATTTTTTTTTTTTTTTTTTTTTTTTTAACTTAAAAGTGCTCTGCAAAAAAAAAATGCCTTTTTTTTGGTAAGCGGACTCTCAAATGACATGGTAATGCTTTTTTATTTTCGCTTACGAAATTAAAAGTGTTTAAATTGAAAGTAAAAAATTTATGCGGTTATGCCTTTTACTGACAGAAAAGAATTCATTTTGTAAAAAATTTTGATTTTATTTTTCATATAAAATTCAAAATGTATTTAATAATAAGTATTATCGCTGCTAGTTTTTAATAAGTTTATTTAGTTTTAAGTTTTTTTTTTTTTTTTTCTTAGTGCAACAGTCAGTCAGATTACGTTTGTAAGATCAAAAATTGTATCAATTTTTGGTTCAATAAATACAATATAAAAATATAAAAATTAGAAAAGAAAAGTGTTTTTAATTTCACTCTAAGACTTGGTTCATTTAATCTACGCATAGAACATAACTTTATCTTTTTCTCTTTAATTCGAGATAGTTAGTGGCGTTCCACTGAGAACAAAAAAAAAAAAAAAATTGATGAAAATTTCTTAAAAAAGCCAAAGTTAATGTAAGAATGACGTATAGATTTTTATTATTTACGAAATTCCAAACTTTCTTTCACAATGATTTCGATTTTTTTTTTTTTTTTTTTATACATCCTGCTTAAACTTCATCTTAAGCAACGTGACTGGGGCAGTATTTGCTATCCACATATACTCGAACATTGTGTTAATTAATTAATGCGCTCAACTTAAGCCAACACTTAGTACTCTTAGAGAAAAATTTCTTAGGGAATTATTTCTACCGTTCGTTTAGTTACATGGTCAACAGCTCTCTACTGCCTCAATTAAAAGCGTAAATCGCAAAGTTCGTTTTATTTTATTTATTTATTATTATTTTAACTTTTTTGGTGCCAACTTAAAAATAGCAAATATATATGACTTCTTACGCTGATAAATTATTTTCATTCCATACTGGTTGAGGTAGGTAGCAAAGAGTTTGTTTGCATTATTCAGAAACGCTTGCACAAGAGGATGCGGTAAACATGTATAAGTAAACACGTATTGTAAGTGAAAATACAATTTTCTTTAGGCTATCAATGATTTCAATAGGATTTGAGATCGCAGGTCTTCGAGTATGGTGTGAAACTTGAGTCTTTATGCTATCGGCTGATTTTAAAAAAAAGGTTTCTGCTTAACATTTTTATGCGAATAAAAAGTGAAAAATTGCTTTTACAACGATTCATACAAAAGGAAAAACCAGAACGCTCGCCTTACAGTATTACAATGAGAGTACAAATGACTATTTTTGTAAGTGTAGAAGAACAACAACAACGAGTTGCATATTGCGTATTAATGCTTAGGAAAATGCTTGTTGTCTAGCGCTATAAGAGGAGAGAAAGAGAGAGAGAAAGAGAGAGAGAGAGAGAGAGAGAGAGAGAGAGAGATAATAATGAATATATTAGTAATGGGAAAGAAAATCTCTACGAGATTCTGAGGGGTTTAATTGAAATTTTCCGGAACTTTCTGATCTAATTTAGAATCGAAAAAATTTCACAAGCCACCTATTGTTGTGACTCAATTTCTCAGATCGTCATCTACATATAATCATGTTCTCAACGGTTCAAAAAAATTCCCTAACAAAACTGAATGAAATAAAATGCTGTTTGAACATCTTTCCATGATGTTACAAACCGACGGTCAATATCTATTGGAATTGTGTTCTTAATTTCAATGATCTTCAATTTGATTGTAGCCAAAGTCAATTTCGCCAAAATTCCGCTAAAAAAATGATCGAAATTGTTAAAATAATTCATGCAGTTATTATTTTTTTGGGTAAATTATAATTTATCGCCAAGGAAAAGAATGTATAAAATATTTTCCTTTGTGTCCAAAATCGCAGGGTGTGGTCTTGGTCGATTTTAGACGGGGCAAGAGATAGCTTCACTATGGCAAACTGATGCCAAGAGAAATCAGCTTCAAAATATAACGGGAATGATACGTTTATGCATCTTTGCTGAAGTCACTGATTGTCTATCTAAGTCCTTTGCTAATGTCGTTAACCTTAGCGGTCTTTTAAGCGTTGATTGATAATTGCGGTCAACAGATTTCATCATGATCGAAGTTCTCTGACAACGAGGAAAAGAGGAATTTTTGATTTTCTTTTTGTTTTTGTCGCAAGGGATGGACGGGTCACTGGTTGGAGCGTCTCATATACGCTTCCGATCACAGCAGGGCTTTTTGTATAACAACGTGACAACAGTTTTTATTTTCCAAAAATTTTTGTAATAAAAAATCTTTCCTCTTGAGAAGCTTAATTGGCCAGATCGATACTGTTGACGCATAGCTGTAGCGTTTCATTGTTTCATTTTGAATGGTTAAAAACAACAACAGTCTTGGCGGGCAAAGCCAGAACCGTGCTATCTAAATAAAGTGTCAGTAACTGCTAAGCTGATTTTAAATGGCTGTCAGCAGTAGAGTTATGGAAACCTTATGAAGGGCTTAAAGACAGAGAGACGATCTATCATATCATATTAACATAGCACAGTTTTCCTTATTTATTGAAATGAAAAAATACCAGTGAGGTTAACGTGCATGGATTACATGAAACGCTATCTAGGCCAGCAGTGTGAAATACCTAAGTCTTTATATTCACTTCGATTAGAACTATTGATCAAGTGTTATGTAACTCTATGCAAGAATGTGAAAATGAATTTCAAAGTCCGGGTAAGTTTGGTTGCAGAATAACGGATCAAGACTTTAAATGAACTTAATTGCGACGTATGGAAGCAGCAATAAAAGGGCGTTTAATTGACCTTAATTTGCACTCTTAGTTCATCGCTTATTTCCCTATACTTACTTAATATTTGCCGAATATCAAAACTCTTCTTCGTGTTTGGCGCACAAAAATGTTGAAAACTTTGTTAGGCCAAGTGGTGTGCAACACGTTCATATTTTTAATAAAAAGCTGTAGTACGAAATAGGCAGTGCATATGCAGTATAATGCAAGGACGGTAAGATTGTGTCAGAATTTGGTTTGAGGTGACATGTAAACAATATATTGAGCTAATTTTTAAAGTTTTGCAAACAAAATGACAAGTTTAGTAAACATGCAACCAGTAGTGATGCGCAGAAAAGTAATTAAAAGTTGTCTACATAACGTGTCCCTCCTTACTGTTAATTTTTGAAACGTTTGTTGACTTTCGTTGTTGACTCAGCGCAGTCACTTATGTGTTTCATGAATATTAAAAAAAAAAAGGACGTTCCACTCTAAGCAAATTCAGGGACAATTTATATTAAATCACTATGTTGCTATAGAGTTGCAAACGTTTACATACGATGGCAGAAAATAAAATCAACAGGTAGTCTGCTGCCTCATCCAATAACGACAGTAACAAGTGAATAAATTTGCATAGCAAAGGAATTTTATTGAAAAATTGCAACTAAACATCAAAACACAAGAATTTTGCTTTGTTGTTTTAATTCGTCCTATATCCTTGCAGAACTCTCGACACTACATATGACCATAGCAAAGCCTCTCAAGCATGTAATTTAGTGAAAATGTCTATATCTAAACCATGTGAAACTTTACTATAAGATATACGGGACACATTGTTCGCTTGTGGATGTTGAAATGTGATAAGAACCGTACTTGGATTTGTATTTCTCATAGCTTCGCAGGGACGCAATAAAACTATTTTTTGGTTTATTCAGAATTTTCGGGAGAAAATTTTCTTTTCTACGAAAATGACAGTTCGTCTATGTGCCATCTTGTTACTTTTGGGCTTTAGACCCATTAAACTCGCAGATTGTATTACAGGTTGTGTTATTTGAGCAACTAATAGCACTGCTTTTAAAATAGATGAAAACAAAACAAACAAGATTACGTTGGGCTTTATATGAATTGCATAATCAGGTGCCTTCGATGTGTCGGCGCATATACTGTGTAATCGAGTGTAGGTAAAATTGAAGGGGAAAGGGAAAGCCAAGACTTTTCAGGCAGAGTGATTTGCATTTCTGAAAAGTTGAGTTAGCTTGCGTTATAAAGTTCTTTGATTTACATTCAGCTGCTGTGATTAAGTTCCACTGGAAGCAACATGCGTACATTCATAATTTATATGATCCCTAAACGAACATTTCAATAAAGTATCTCAAGTGAGTATAAATTAAAAATCTAGGGCCATAACAATTTGTATTTATTATTGCCCAAGCTTTTTAAAATCAAAATATGTTCACGTAAAATAATCGATGGATCCATTTGAGTTCTCCATCGAAAAGGAATCGAAAATCAGTTCCATGTTTACTTGAAAAAAAAAAAAATTTTTTTTCCCAACGAAAAAACTACTCAAAATGATTGTTTAGTCATCTATAAAATTTGTCCTGCAATTTTGATCCACATGAGAATTATGACAAATGAAAAATAAAGAAAATTTCCATTTGTAGTAGTCAGCAATATGCGTCATAAAGGCTATGATCATCCGTCCATCCATCCGTTTGTTAGAATGCTTACGGTTCGAAAATTCAGATACAATACTGAAACTTGGGGTCTTTGCTATTGCAATGATCGCTGGTCAGATCTAAAAGTGGACGTGGTTTCGCCATAAACATGTTTAACACATTGACGAAAATATAAATCCTATGGCATTCGTTTTCATTCGTTTTCATTACCACAACGTAAATGCTATGGCATTTCAATTGTTGAGTCAATTCAATTTTATAGAGCGTTAAGAGATTAATAAGTGTATAAATAAATTTCTGCCGCTTTTTTGACAAAGTTCAACTTTATTTATAATAAACGAAGTATGCATCATCATTATCTTTAGTCTTTTGCCATTTAATGGGTGAAATAGCCATCAACCTATTTTTGTAAATCTTGAAATTCGTTGAATCGGTGACCTGCGAAATATGCGTACATCGACCTGCAGTTGACATCGGAAGCGACCAGGTCTAAAGAATACCATGGGGTTCGGTATAAATGCCCAGCTTAAGCTGAAAATTATTTCTGGGATTGCCTTTGTTGGAGACGTATGGACGTATACCGATTTCATCACTTTCAAACCAAAAATTTGTTGCCCGAAACCTTCAAATGGATTTTTTTCCAAGTCATTCGAGTTAAAAGCACGGGTGAAAACGTAGCTGTAAATTATATCCAACTCCTTAAATGTAATTTACAATCCATAGTGGACTGCTGAAAATATTTCCTACGGGTGAAGAGAAAAAAAAAAAAAAAATAGTTCGTTCGCTGAACTGATACGCTGTTATCTTGGGATTACGTGTCAAGACTCGCCGAATATAATTTTTTTATTTCTTTATGTTGCTGCTTAAGAGATCAGATATGAAACAATAGTCGATAGTCAAACTCTGCGCATTAATTTTGACCATATCAAAAAAGAACAAAGGGGTAAACTGGAGCTTAATTACTCAATTGATTGCCGTGTAGCCCATAGATAAGAGTTGCGACTGTAAAGTCAACGTTCGTGGGCGCAAATCTTAATACGGTTGGAACACACTTTGTCCTAGCTATAGCGTCTGCTCAATCGGTATAGCACGCGGCCGCTTCCTATCCGTTCCTCCTTTTGCCGCTCTGCTTTCTGCCCATTATACGTGGTGCATGTATAGGGGACATGTCGTGAGTGATTGGTTATAACGACAAAAAAAAGGAAAATGATTTATATCGAGTCCACGATGAGCAAAGCAGCTCTTGTTGTCGCCAAAGAAATAATGGGTTAAAACCATTCATGTAAATAATCTCTTCATATATTGTTGTGCGTGTATATAAATAAGTGACATAACCAAATTTTTCGAAATAATTAGATCTAAAATTCAATGCAAAGTTTTATGGTGATTTCAAATATCGGCCACAAGGTGCGAGTTACTCAAAACCCTCCAAGTCAGATGTTATTCCAAAGAGTTACAATACACAAACTTTTAAGCCTTAATTATCTTTGTCAAGTGATATGGGGACGAGCAGAAAATGAATCCAAGTTTGAGTCATAGTAGGCATGGGAAAACTTGAAATGTCTTGAAAGCCACATTAAAACGTACTTTGTTTTATTTTTATGCGCACCGCCGAAGGACGGATGGATGGGTGAATGGTTCTCATTTTGTCATAATGTTTGCATCACGCAAAAGAACGCTTCAGATATCCCGTGTTGCTGACACTCTTCTGCCCGCAAAAATGAAGATATCGACCTCAAATTTGGTAGAAATATTGGAAGTTTTTGGGGCATAGGCCCACTTTCAAGCGTAAACTAAACGAAACTCTATTTTTATAAGCATACACTTATGAGTTTAGTTCATTACAAATAAATTGTAAAAGATAGACGGCTGAGTTTTGTCCGCATTTACTTTACGAAGTCTCTACTATCTATGTGCGAAAATGAGATAAATCGGCCATGCTCGATATGTTTATATTTTACATTCTTCAAATGAATATCTGCCTATGTGCCTAAAAAGACGTGACTTCCTAAATAAATATGGTGGACACCGCGACATGGTGGACTAATGCTTTTTTAATAAGACCATCGGCATGAGTATCAAATGAAAGGACTTGGAGGACAGAGTAAGCGCAGTAGTTTCAAATTAAATATCGCGAACAACAATACTTTTTAGTGGCCTAAAAGGTGGAAGATAAAGTTTGTCCCACTCCATTTTTTCTAACCATAAATAAAAGCACAGGGTGCCGAAGACTTTAATGATGGTGTGTATGCGAAATCCGGTCCCAGCCGAATATGAGTTTTTTACTTGTTTATCATTAAAATCCGAAAGCGGTGCTAGTTGGTATCAATTTTTGCAAAATAATGCCGAATACCAACCGCTGCTCTTATCCGTATCTCGATTCACCGTTTTACTTTAGGACACGCGAACTATAGAAATCGTCATCTTTAGATCAGCTAATGAGAAACTTAGTTTAGTTTTGAATTTACTTTTGAAACTTTTTCTCGTCCCCCCCTAGATTTCTAATTGGTTTGGAGTAAATTCATTTGAAAGAAAACGGGAAATTACCTAATTTTTTGTAACACTACTCGCATATGGGGCCATACCCGTATATCAACTTATGGTCTGACTGTAGAAAATCCGAGAATATTTTGTAATGGCGTTCTAATCAGTAAATTAAGAAATTTTCAAAATTCGTATAAAGTTCCCTTCATTGGCTTACTGAAGACATAATGAATTTCCGCGTAATTTTTCTTGAAATTTTATTTATTTACCTTTTCGCATTAAAAGAGTCTTAGCTCTGTGTGCTTGACGAAAGTATCTCCGATCAGTGAATTGTGACTACATTTATAGTTAACGCGAAACCGCCGTTACTTTTAAATGCATTCGTTGCATGGAATGGTTGCCCAATACTTGCTCGAAAGGGCGTAAACAGTTTCTTACTTACTTACATTGCGAAAGCATTTATACGTCTTCCAAAGATAATAACTTCGTCTATATGGCTTAACGAAAATTCAATTATCTTTTTCAAAATATTAAACAAACACAAGCAAAAGGGATAATGTCAAAAAATTAGGTGCTAACAAAACAATTTACATTTTTAAGTTAATTTCCCTTTACATTATATCGCGAGAAAAAGAGCAAAAAAATAAAATAAACAAAACGGCAACTCGCTGCTGGCTTAGAGAAAAATCCTTAAAAGACAGATAGGAAGAGATATTCGACTATGAAATGTTACAGCAGCAAATACACTCCAGATACCAATTGGCTGAGCGTTAGTAATGTTTTGTGTATTTAATTAAACTTTTGCAGTTAAACTGTGCAATATAACCGGCTTCACTGCCCCTGATGCTGCACCGCGTCGGTTCAATTCACATTGATTGCATTTTGTTTAAGGAAAAAAGTTTTTTTTTTGTTTGAGTCAAAGTTTGGTGCAAATTATTTTTGCTTTTTTTATTTTTCACAGAAAAATCACGTAACTTTTTTGTTTGTTTTTTTTTTTTTTTTGTTTGATTTGCGCGCGCTCATGTACTTTTGGGAACAAAACTAATTAACGTTTACAGATAAAAAGAAAGTTTTGCTCTGGTTATGTACGAGCGTTAAAAACATTGTTGAAATATTAACGTGACTTTATGATTTTGATTATCCCAACTTTGCAGTTGTTTTAATTTTTACACAGGCAAAACGAAACGAACAAAAGAACAAAAAAAAAATGATAGAAAAATTGTATGAATAAAGGAGAAGAAGGAAAGAAATAGCAGAGCATATTGACAGTAAGTGCAAAAGTTCAATTGCTTTAACAAAGTACTAAAATTTTCTTTTATAACAATGACAGTGCTCTTCAAGTCTTCTGTCAAGCTGTTCCGTTCTTGTATTGAGGAAAATCAGTGAAGAAATAGTGTAAACTAATATTGTCCTTCCCTTTGTAACCCTTTGACTTAGTGAACTGATAGATCTTAAAGTGCGTACATATCCTAAAGGCTAATGGGCAAGAGTTAGACCGCCAGCATATAGCAAAACACCATATAGTTCAAGCTATATAGATATCAAGCCGCTTAAGCTTCACCCCATTTTATTATTTAAGTCTTCAAGCGTCCATTTATTATATGTAGAAAATTGATTGTGGGAAAGATCAATAGATCGACATCGCGATACTCATTCGTTCGTCTGTCCATTGGTCTGATTGTTATCACATTTTCAAAATTACAACATTTGAAATGAAAGTATTCTCTACACACAAATCTGATAACGAATGCAAACCGCCCAGCTTTATGCAAAATGTACCGCGAACGTTGGCAATTAAAGAAACGCCAAAAAAGGGATTCCAATATTCGTCCCAAGACGAATAAACTTCAACTACGTCTTCGTCTCTTTTCAAATTTTGCTGTAATTGACAATTTATTTGGTTTAAATGTTAAGCTACACACACGACGTTAACGGAAGAGAGGACGACAGTGTTCTTGAGTGAGTAAAGTTGTTATTGAGACAAATATCAGACAAGTGCATAAAATTTCGGATATAATCAACATAACTTTAGTTAAATGAATTGTGACAAGTGGTTGTTAATAGTTTAGTTACTAATTGCCAACATTAAAAAAAAAAAAAAAAACGAAACAAAAACGAAGAAAGAAGAAGCGAAGAAAAGTTTTAGAATGTAATGAACTACGTACAAGACGAACTTACGGTACTCATCAGTGGCAAATGGGAATATGTAAGTTAATAATATGATCATTCCGTTTGTAACGTTTGAAGGTATGTGTAGAAGGAAAGTTCTGCTAAAAAAACGCATACAATTACGTCTTAGGGTTCTCAATAACAAGGTTTGAAGCTCGAGCTAGACACCGTAATGGTTGGTTGATGGTTTGTGGCCGATGGAACTAAACAAAAACAGAAGGTTTTGAAAAAAAGTGTCAAAATTACAAATAAAATAAAATAAATAAAGAAATAAAAGAAATCCAATAACATCCTTATTCTCTTTGCAATTCTCAGAAACTAATCACGCTTTGGTTTTATGATATGAAGTTCCTTTCGATTGCTCTGCATATCTTGACTTGTTAATGTCGAAGGCTTCCAATATGAAACCGCAAAAGCTGAAAATAGAGACTGAGCAGTACACTCTGCATGATCACTGTGTTGTGCATAGAAAAGGTAAACGGAATGGACAGAGAGAGCCAAATTTGTCTATTAGAAAGCTTCTCTCATCTTTTGAAGGGATGCATACTTTACGCGAAGACTTTTACTTTACTTACACTATGAGATTGCCAAGACCGTTCCATAATATTTTTTGTTTGCTAATAGTCAGAGACGGATACCTTACCTAAAAAATTTTAGCTCGGGCACATAGGTGATTGTCTGAACGGCACCCAAACGGCCAATACCGGCCGTTATTTACTTTCATTGTAAGGTTCGTACTTCAAATGTAAACCGCAAAATCGTTTCTAACGATAAAGTTCAACTGCTACGTTAATAAACTAAATAAATGCAGCTCCTCAGTCATGAGCAGCCAAGTGAGTATTCGCGGCTCCAAATCTCAGTACGATAGAGTTTACATAACTCTTATCGATTGGCCGCACACCCACTAGATTGCGGCCATCTCCTCCCTATTTCTTTTTTTCCTTTTCTCTCTTCATTTCTTTTCGACCGTCAATGCGTTATGCGAACAGGGGATGTTACCTAAGTGATTGAACACATTGAAAAAAAAAAAAAAGAAACAGAAAAGAAAAGATGAGCGCGATCCATTATATAAAATGCAGTTACATTCGATTATTTGGGTAATTCATTCTAGCTATCATGAAGTCACTACACTCACTGAAGTCACTCAGTTTCGTATATTCGTTTATTTGTTTAAAATGTTTCAAAGGATTCTATGCTTTAAAATGTTTTAATATAAGCGGTAATGGGCAGGAGAATGCCTGAATATGTTATAATACTTGAAAGTAAAATACAAGATGCGCTCATGGAACGTTTCATGTGTCTTCCTTAATTGAGTTAGCAGAGCATGCCCTATTTACCAATAAAAGAGAGTTCAACGAAAATGATTTTCCCTCCATGTGTATATAAGAATTCCGGCCTTATGTCCATCACTTTATTTTGCAAGTTAGATCTTTGCAGAGATCGTTGCTTAGTTAAATAGATATCCAACACATTAAGATTTCCACTGCAAATAGTAAAAGAGTTCATAGTGATAGAAATATCTTCGATAAGTCGAATAACGGGTGCATTGCAACGATGCTTTAGATTGAAATGCGTCTCCGTCTGAAAATGTTCAGCTTTGAAATTTCGCGAAACAATGTAAAAAAATTGTAGTTTATTGAAGAGGCTATCGTGATTTGAAGAGATGTTATACAACAGTATTTATATAAACACCATTAAGTGTAAAATTACTACAACTACAACCTGCTTGCCTTCTCTTCTTCTCTTTTTTTCGTATGTCGTGTGATGAAAGCAAACATTCAACATATTGCAAGTGTTTATTGTGAAATAAAAAAAGAAGGAAGGAAGAAATGCCGATATATAGGATATAATTTTCTTTTATTTACTTCTTTTTCGTTTTGTTATTGTAAAAATGGAAAGAAAAGAACAATAGCAGTAAAGTAGGAAAATACGGTAACAGGAAATCACAGGACAGGACTTTGCTAGAAAATAAACGGATATTTATATATACATATATTAATATGTATATATATATATATTTATATACATATATATATTCGGATTAGGTCGAATGTTTAGACACCCATTACGTTATTATGTTGACTTTAAAACATTTACTACTAAGATTGAAAAGGTATCGTTTGGCATATTTTGGTATTTTTATACCCAAATTTAATACATAAAAGAAGAAGAAGAGAATATATATCATCTAATATAATTTCGCTTTCAAAAGGGTCATATAATTGCAAGGAAAGGAATGAAAGTTAATCGAAAAAAAGGTTTTGTTTTCGCTTTCTTGCACACATCAAAATTTCACCGTCGAGTTACATATCATTTTGAAGTTTGCAGAGGTGCAAGAGAAAAACGAAAACAAGCTAGAGGTGGTGGTAGTAGTGTGTCCGAGTCTTGAAACTTTTTACAGAGAACTTTACATCACGTCAACGTAATTTTGCAAGTTGTTAATCTGTCGGAATGCTGGAAGTTGCCTTAGATTTACCTTAGAAAGGATTAATGGAAACTCCCGTCTCTTCGTCGTTCCTAGTTATCTTAATAATTTTCATTGGAGAGCAGGTGGGAAGTGGTCACTAGAGCACTATTCGAAAGACAAATCATACCTATTTCTAATTAAAATTTTTCGGTGCATCATTCAAACGAGTCCGCTTCATCCTTACTACAACTTCTAACATAAATAAGGCCGAGCATTTTACATAGCTGCCACAACACGACTGTCATGAAAGAGATCTAAATTTATAACACTGTACTACTTTCGCACATCTTGCAACTAAATTTTGAATCATACTTGCTGTACTTATATAAATGATGATCACAATTTTTTGAAAAAATTTTCTAACCTTAAATGTATCGCAATATCTCAACTCATGATCCTTAAATTTCCAAATCAAAGCGACATTTAGATTAATAAGTGAACACGACTGAATTAGCAAACTAATGCTGATTATGTGTTTGTTATATACACCTGTGGACGAAAAAACAGTGGTGAGGTGTATTCTTCAGCCCTATGTCACATACATTATAAAGGGTAGCTTACACAAAGCCCAAATAACGTTTTTACATGTAACAGCGGTGTTCAAATTTAATTCCGGACATCCCACACAAACGGGTTCTTGCAATAAGGTGTTCTTCGTCTTGAGTTGTGAACGCTATTATTTTGCTTAAGTGGCTTTTCCACGTGGACAGTAAAATAGATGCGTTCCCTTTAAATCTGTTCAAGGTAAAGTCTTTTGTTATATTTTGCTTTAAAAGAGGATTGTAAAGGAAAATCGTAATCCTTGAGAAGCAAATGCAATATCAATTAAGTTTTATAAAGTTTTATATTAGACGAGTCGAGCACATCATTGTAGCGATGCAGGAAGATGGCGTGTTTCTCAGTTTCGAAAACAGAGAAAAAACGAGCATATTTACTGCCCCATCTCTAGATTGCCCCATCTCTAGATTTCACAAGTTCTTTAAAGTCCAAAGAAAGTATTGAGAGACGCGAAGCACTTAAAGGAACTTCTCCGGCTTCCGGCAATCGTATGGTACTTTTTATTTGTATGGTGTTTCTAAACGGAAAACCACACTCTACTCAAGCCTCTATGCATCGAATTTCTAATTATCAGACCGTTGGTCACCGGCCGCGAGTCTATAAAGACATTTAACAGGGTTTCGAAATTGGTCTAATAAGAACTAATAAGAAAAAACAAGTAAGAAAAATATATTCGGCGAGGGCCGAATATCGCATACCCACCACTACGCTTTTCGCACTCTACTCTCCAAATTCTGTTATTTGATATGCATATCTGCTGGTGTTATTAAGAAAAAATGAATCGCCATGTCTACCATATTCGTTTTAAAATTAACCCATTTTTAGGCAGATAATATGTCTTCATTTAAGGAGTGTACAAAATAGCTTTCAACGTTTTGCCTTGTTTGCCTTATGACAAATAAGCATTAAACCTCAAGAAAGTGAAGAAAATTAAATTTAATTACTCGTACCTTTGTTTGGAGACGGGCGATTCGCTCCATTTTTGGACCTAGATAGTAAACTGTCTCGTAAAGCAAATGTGGAAAGTTTCAGTCTTCTTAGGATTTCCGCGTAGCGAGCAAAAATCGAAAAAATTTTTGTTAAACAAAAACTGAGTTGCGTTCAGTTTACGCTCCATTGCGCGCTTTTGCTCTCACCAATTTGGCCCATTTTTAATACCGACTTTCTACCTAATTTGAAATCGAAATCTTAATTTTTGCGACCAGGGGAGTGCCAACAATACACACCACACAGACACACAGACGGACGGACATGGCTAAATTAATTCAGAATTTCACGCCTATCAAGAATACATATACTTTATAAGGTCTCTGAAGTTTTCTTTTCGGTGTTACATGTATTTTGGAAGAAAAAAGAAAATGATTATATCGCCATCTTACAGTGGTGGGTATAAAAAGAAAACTCCACTTCATCTCTCTGCTTGTTACAAATTAATTGAAAAATCAAATATACTTTCTAATGTATTACATAAAAAAATAAAAAAAAAAACAGAACAAATTATATCGAAAGCAATCGGGAGAAAGACAAAATCGTAAAGGGCGTTGATACGTTATGACATTATACCGAAAGTTTTCAGTTGCCTAAAAAAAAGAAAAAACAAAAAAAAAAAAATGTATAAATAAATAAACGAAAAAAGAAAAATAACCACATTTAAGTGTCCCTTAAAGTCTAAAGAAAATAGTCGCGTCGGAAAAATTTGCCAGCACCGGAAAACGTGTCTGATAATAATTTTCATTTGTATGTGTAAACAATTTCAAGTTATTATAAGCAAGTAATTTCATTTAAGCGCGTATTTAAGATTTGTTAGGGGACATCAGAAGACCTCAGAGAATACAAAAAAAAAAAAAATACATATAAGAAAAAAAGAGATATAAAACTAAAAGGTTTATACATTTTATGACAGAACGGTACGCTCATATAAGAAATATGCTTTCAAAAGTCAATTTTAATAACTTCGTATAGAAAAAACGCTTATAATGCATTCATTGTATGCAGCGCTTATATGATGCGGCATATAAAACCGAAAAAAGAAAATTGAACGAAAAATGGGAAACTAATAAAAATCATTCATACGTTGCATAAAAAGTCACAGTACTCGTGCATGCAACAACTGTCACAATTATATCACATTGTATATCGAATACTTTTACATGCACATACGACGTTTGGTTATATGACAATTTTATAAAATCCTGATATGTACATCCTGGCAGGAAAGGTGTGTTTACTATGTTTGTGTAATGAGTAAAGCATAATTTTTAATGGGTTATTACCGTTATTGTCTTCTCTTCATAACCATTAAAAAAAAAAAAAGAAAGAAAGAAAGAAAAGAAACTAAAGTAAAATAAATTTCATAAAATACATAAATGCAAGCAAAAGTTTCCCGTACTTTTCTATAATCTATCCTATTAGAGTTGGTATACTAAGTTTATCAACTGCTTGCTTACATTGCTTGGACGAACGTTCGCAACGGTAATCGCAACGTACTCTTGTTTAATTTAATTAACAAAGGTCTTCAATTTAAATCATCATTTTTACTTAGCAAATATGTAATAAATTAATTCGAGTCTTCTCTTTGGTGTAAGAATGTATCGATTATGTTATTAACCCCTGCTTATATAAATTAATGTATAGCTAGGCTCTACTCTATAGTCAGTTTACTTTTATATGTAAAGTAAGCGTAAGCAGTGTTGCGCTATAAGCTGGCTGCCTTAAAAATAGAGGATCTAATGTTATTGGATTATGTTGCGGCCTTTTTTTTGATAAAAAAAAAAATTACATTCATTTAATGATTTAGTATACGCTTTAATGATCAAGTCTATATATGGTTTGTGGCCGTTCCTAAATGTTCATTATCTCAGTTGTTAGTCGTTTAATTGGCATTATTTTTGTAATGAACTTTTCGACGGTTTTCATGGATATTTTGGAAGGAACATTTGAAGTCCATCTTTGCTAGAGATAGCACTTCATTCGCAACAATAGTTTTTTTTTTTTCGTTTTCGTTTACTAGCGATTCTAGATACATCTATCTAACAGTTAATTACACCTTGACTTAAGAATAAATGCTTCATCTTGTAAGTTTTTGTTTTAATTTCTCTCACTTTTGAAGTTTCAACACCAGTGTAAATGCGAAGAGGTGCATACAGTTTAATTGTATTGGAATTACATACTCGTTAACAATATTTTTCTTTGAGCTTTCGTTGTGTGTATGTGAATGTAGCAGAGAGTATAACGAGGCTTTTTAAGATCAATCTCTTGCCGGTGAATAAAAGGAGCAATTGTCAAAATACGGTTACAATAACAACAAAAAAGCATTTAATGTGCGCTACAAGATTCGGTCTTAGCCGATTAAAAAACATTCTATTTACCTTTTTTTTTTTTTAAATTTTGCTTTACGTTTTTGCAAATGCACTAAAATTTATTTTTTTCATCATAAAAAACTATGATCATCATGTTGTGACACTTTTTGTTGTTTTCTTCATTTTTATTTTTTTACTTTACACGCGTATTTTTTTTTTTCGCCTTTTTGTTATTTATTTTTTATCATCGTGTGAAATTATGATAAATGTTGTTAAGGCAGCACATGCTGTTACTGCTGCTCCTCAAAAGCAATGTGCTTTATATATCTTTTATTTCAAAAGTCAGGAAAGACAGAAAGAGGAAGGTAGCGAGCGGATTGGATGAGAGAGAAAAGCAGTGGAGGGGAATGGGAAAAAATGAACTGCAATACGAATTATATGCTTTAGAATCGTTCGTTGCCATAAAAAAGTGTCGTTGCATGGATAGCGAAATGCGTGCACAAGCATGGTAATAAACATTATAAACTGGCAAAATTCTGATAGCATTCTCCTTTCGGTCTTTTAATTAAATTAGTTCTTTTTTTTTTATTGCTGTTTCATATTAATAAATATATATGAAGGAATATATAGAGTTTTAGGTGAAAGTATAAAAAAATAAAATATATATTTGAGGTTAACCAAAAGTTTTTGATTTAATATTAGTTTAGTCTATGGTGTAAAGTGTTATGAGGTGGTGACGTATAATCAAAACTAAAATAAGTTAGATTAAAAGTGCGCGAATGAAAAAACGAAGACAGTAGGCAGGGAAATTGTTAATTTTTAGCGTTTTTCGTGTTTAAAAATTTATGCCCGTTTTTTGCACCGATTCACTTGCATTAACTGAGGCGTACTGTAACGTTGGCCTAGCGATCGTTAATTATGTAAGGACCATAGAATTCCTTCGTCCACCTCTTCCAGAACTGTATCGAAACGAAAACGATCCCGAGGTTATTAAAAGTCGAGATATTGTCTAACATGTGATCACCAATGTAATAATTGGTAGGCGAGAATTAACTCGCGCCTAAAAAAGACATCTTTTTATATTTTTGTAAATTCAGAAATATGTCACTTTTCGAACTCCAAGTGGTCATCGCATACAAATCAATCTGCGATAACACCGCTTCCGCGCGAAATCGAACTCTACAATTACTAATACGTGTAAGTAAGTCATTAATAATTAAGTCGAACAAAACAGGACCTAAATGGCTACCTTGGGGAACATCAGATGGAACGGCAATACACCGAGAAAAAAAATTTTGAAATCTTTTAACGATAAAGAGTAGTTGTTACAAAACGACATTTAAGTGTCAACGGGAGTGGATCAGGAGTTGTTGGGGCTAAAAATTAATGTAAAGATAACAAACTTATTTCAAATATTGTAAGCAATTTTTGTTACACTCCCAGTTTTTACAAAAACTTTAGAAAATACAAAGGAAAAACTTATCGATGGCTTTAACAACAACAACAACAACAACAACAACAACAACAACGATAAAGTATTTAACTACTAATACACAACTTTGACAGATAAAGTTTAACAATCTCTTGTTAAAATCTTCCTATGGCCGTCTCAAAGTTTATACCGCTAGCCGATTAACCAAAATACACAATTATTTCAATTCATTGTATATGCCATGCTTGATATATTTTAATCATTTTTATATCATTACAATAAAATCTCATCAATTTTCTTTCTGTCAAAAAGTGATCACAAAAATGAAGGTTAATTCTGTACACCCCAACTTTTATAATCACCCCAATCACTTCATTGCTCTTTATGCACTTTCGCTGGTTGACTGTTATAAAACTTATATTTGAAAAAATATTCATATTTTCATTCCCGTCCTTACCATGACTTACTTGTATTGTGTTCACAACGCGCACTGACAGACATCCTGTTGTAAATGACATGCTTGAAATCGTATCCTGAACTTCAACAAAAATATTGGAAATAAGAAAACAAAAAAAAGAAAAAAAAAAAAAAAGCAACATTCATGATAGCCCATAATTAATACACTCCTAAACGAAACTCCGAAGGGGGCGCTTTATTGCTATTGCTGTCATGGCGTTACATTGTCTAAATTAATGAATCTTATACAGATATGCGTGTTTAATTATGATTGGATAGATGATGTGCATGCAAGTGCGTTTAGACATAAGTGTACACTTTTGGTTATAATACTTGTTAACAAACATTGATGATTCTCTGATCTATTTCCTCTCTATTTAGTTAATGCGCCCTGAACATATTTAATTTAGGCAATGAATTAAAGTGAAAATACATTTTCATAAAGAATAACTTTATGAACATTTTTATAAAATAATCGATGAGCTTAATATTTACTTTCTGACTTTAAATTTGAAGCAGCTTCGAAAATATTTTGCGGACTCAAAAAACAAATCAAACCAGTTAACCAAAATAATAAAAAATTGCAGCTGTATTTGCCTCAAGGCTCAAGCGTCTCGATAAGTGTAAAGAAAATATCAGTTTTTACTATTATTAGGCGGCGCTTTACAATTTTGTTGCTTTTTTGTTGTTGGCGTTTCGCTTAGCAACAATCAGTGGTATTTATCAATGATAAAAATTCTTGAGCATCGTGAAAAAGGGTCACGTAATTAAAACCTCTTTGAACGGACCGATTATTTCACGATGTACTTATCTACGATTGTTATTCGATGTTAATCTAAAACTCTTTAGCTGGACATGTGCTGAATCGACTTATTTTTTTTTTTGGTACGATCAATCAATCGGGCGATGTCTTTTACACGTGTAGAAGAAGGAGAGAGGTTGGAGATATCGATGTGGCTGTAGTCTAGCGGGTGCATAGCCAACCGGCAAGTGTTATTGCCTAACCGACTGAGTGCGCACTATAGCCGACTGAAGTAAGTTCAATCGCATTGAAGTTTGAACCGAACATGCAGCGAACACTGACTTAATTCCCAGTCATTTCCTTGGACTGGGAATGATTGCCTTGCTATAGAAGAAGTTATTAGCCCAAAGTGGGCTGACAATCATTTTCAATCAGATGGATAATAATAAAATTATGCATTTACGCGTCGTCGTATCGATGTCCCCTTCGGGAGTAACGCTGTTAATTGGTATATTCAGGGTTTCATCAGATGAGAAAACGAGTTTCTATGTGGAGTATTTCTTTTCTGAAGGCCTTTATTCCTTTTCGGAAATTGTACTTCTTCTTTAGTACTTCGTTGCCTTTTTTTCTCATGAGTACCAGAATGATAGAAAGAAGTGAAAGAAGTGCATATACCTCCTTTTGTCGGCATAAATTCTGGTCATCTTATTTTTTATCAAAGCTTTCGGACGCAGTCCTATTATTTTTACTGTTGCTTTTTACAACAAGTTCAAGTGTTTGCACAGCGCAACGACTACAATAATGTGAAATTAGCGCTAGTGTACAAAATGAATTTTGCATAAAAAAACCTGAGCTTTAATAGACACTCTCGAGACTTTTCCAGTGATGCATAATAAAATAGCGGACTTTGAAAACACTTGAAGATGTGGTCTTAAAGGAAGGAAGCAAAGTTTTATGTAGTTAGCTTAGCGCAAGACCTCATAGAGCAAAGCTATGTTGACACATGGAAATTGTGTTTAAATCTTTAGTGAAAATCAAGCGAAATTCATAAGAAAAGTGTATGTTAAGCTTCTGTTAAAGTTGCGAAGTCATTGACCAGTCACTATTGAAGCCATGTACAATTGGAGTCAATCAAAGCGTTCATTTAGTCCGCATTGCTAACGATTCGCAGCCTGGAAGGTATAAAATTGTGAAAGCAAACATCTCCAAAAGGAAGTCTGAAGCGTGGAACATTTACGATATCAACTTTCAGCTAAAACGTTCTACCTGTAAAAGTTCCATATCTACCTATTCGTGGGTTTTGCAGTATATTTGTGGCTTGAGAAAGAAACGGTGAAATCCCTTTCAATTACGTGTCTTTCCTTTTCACGTCCAAGATACAACTGAAATTTATACATATCTCGATGTAGGTTTTTTTTTTAATTGTCGTCCCAGACTTTAGCTTTGACTTAATAAATGACCACTGGAAGACAGCTGTTCCCAATATCCTAGAATAAAGTTCGTCGTACGATTACAGGACTATGCTTAATTTCGATATATTTTTATTTTTTTTTATAATTATTTTCTTCTTATCCTTATCATCTTATAATAAATTCCCTAAATAAAATTCTTCCTCATTGAATTTAATGTTACTCTCTTAATCAAATAATTTGTTAAAATAAACCCAAAATCTTATTATAAGAATCTAATCTACACACGTAAACGTACACCTTCATATATCTTAATATGTATGAATGTATGTTCGCTTGCTTTCCTAATGCTTTCTTCTGGTATTTGCTTTCATAAAATATTTATTCGTATAGACATCTAATGACTTATCAATAATTAATGTTATTTTCTTGATGATTTTATATACATTCTACCATCCACTGCACTGCGAATAGCGAAATAGGAATAGAAATAGAAAATTGATGTGCGTGTTTGCGTATGTAGTGTGATATAGAATTTCATATAATACGACAGGATATAAACGAAATGACTTTTTCTATTTCGAATTTTTCTCTTTTTCGTTTTCGCTTTCGTTTTCTTTTTCTTTTCTTTTAACTGTTAACTTAAATATTATAAAAATCCATCAATCATCCAGAAAATTTATCATAAAATAAGAGATGATATTTTATTATGAAAATAAATGAATTTTTATGCTACTAAAGACTCAGGCAACATGATATGTACGCTGTTAAAAGAAGAAGATAGAAAAAAAGAAAATCATATACTAACCTTCGGGGCGAATGCTGAATACCCATCAAGTAACGAAACTATAGATTAAGATATCGCGCATAGGCGATCGTGGCAAAAATTATTAATTAAAACATAGAAAAGTTTTGCTTTTTTTTATCCATATTTCTTTATCCATATAATTTTAGTTAGCATTCAAGTGAAAAAGTTTCATTGTAATTGAGAAAATAAATACAGAGAAAATATACGCGAAAAGTTTCACTCCCCATTTAGAGCGAATGGATAGGGGAAGAGGATGTACGCGCTAAGCAGAAGAATGCATTTAAGTTGTATTGAAATCTTGCTTTGCTCGAAACTATATATACTTTGTTGTGTCTGGCTGGAACAAACGGGATAGAGAAACTGGAGATAGACATAAAAGTAGTTACAAATAAAGATCGTAATAATTTGTTAAATTATTTTGTTACATAAAATCGTTCTTAGTGGCCGTCTTAAAACGTCACAAATTGAAACAAAAGCATATAAAAATAAAGTAGAAATTAATATTCATTTCAGTTGGAATCCTAATACTCATCTCATTTCATCTCTCAAATGGTTGTCTTAATAGACAATAGGTTTCAGTTTCAAATTCTACATTACATGTGAACAACATTCGCATGATGTATTGATAGAAATTCCGATTTTATTTCAAGATAGTTGCGATTATTAACCATAGTATGATAGGAGTGCACTTTCACTCAATCGTGCTTTAAAGTACGGATTGATTCGAAAATCATTTTATTTTTCAAATTTCATTTGTGTTCGTGATTGAATGAATTTGGGTGCAGTGCGAAAGGTTAGTATGACCATGCGTCCATATGTCTTACGATATGTATGCCAAAATATATTACATCTTTCGATATAGAGTGCATTAATAAGTAATTAAAGATTATGCATGAAAAGTATGATATCCTAAATCAGTTCTAGCCTTTTTTTTTTCCCAATAATCTCTTTATTTAATTTGCTTTTTGTCGAAAAAAAGGAAAAAATGTCAAATAAAGGTTTGTTTTTGTTTCGCTTAACATTTCTCCTTACAGCCGCAACATTGTCTGTTTCGTGCGTGTGCGTATGCTCGTGTTCGTCGTATAGCCCTATAAGATAACCCAAATTTCTCCCATGGCATTACTTTGTATTTCTTCTCTGAGGGGTACTAATATCATTATGCTGCCATTAGTTGTTGACTGATTTGATTTAATTTTTTTCTACTCTATTTCGTTAGCATTCATGTTACCTTCTTCTTCGTTAAGTTCTTTTTCCCTTAGTCCTTCTTTTTTCGGGGCTAATCAAATAATTAGTTTAGTCGAATGCAACAGCGTCCCTTATGGCATGCTTCTGGCATAAGAATTTGATTTTGTTTAAATGCTTGAGTAAATCTCGGGTTCATTTACTTTTTTTCTTGTCTTTTTTTTTTGTTTTTTCTTTTTTCCTAGTGAAACGTATTTTTTCTTGGGGTTGCCTTTGGTATTGTTGGGAGGAATATAGCGAAGGTAATGTTGCAATCTTTTTGAGAAAAGGTAAAGAGAGGTCATTTATTGTACGTGATTTTTAACATTTTCTCGCTTAAGTGGTTTATGAATTCGTGAAATTAGTTGGTCGAGATGATGTTTGCATTTGCAGATAAATTAGTTAATTAGTGAAAAGCGGGGAAAAATTTATTCGAATATTATGAAAAATTAAATTATAAGTAACGAGATCGAGCTGTATGATGCAATACTTGGTTGAACTGTTCATAGGGTGCACGGCCTTTTATAACATTTGACTCTTATCAGCCTATCCATATAAGCTGATATACAACCGCATAATATAAAAAATACATACTACTGTTCAAACATCGTTTGTGGCTGCGAAAGTGCAACCCTTTGATAGCTTTTCGTGTATCTGCTTTAATAATATTTCAGTTATATGAATTTTAGTTGGTTTCGTTTACACTTGTAAAAGTAATTAGCAGACATTAACCACAATTTCATACTTCGATTGGTTTTCGGTTCAAGAACTACTAAATATATTTTAGTTCAATTGCTGGTTGTGAATAGATCGATAAATTTCAGTTTAGTCGTACAAGCATTAACTCTGCTAAATTGTAACTCTGCTGTATTGCAGTTTTAATTAAGCTATTAACTGTACAGAAGATAATGTGAAATATACAGCATACTTGCAATCACCGCAAAATGACGATAAAATTGAATACTGATGTCAACAGGTTATGTGAGAAATATTTCAGATGAACATTTGCATATGAAATTGCATTTTACAAAATAAGTCAAGCGAGAAGTAAATTAAAAACGATTTTGTAGAAGATATGATTTCGGCCTACGTCTGTATGCGTTCGATAGACGCGTTCCTCGCCGGCCTGCCTAAGTCTGTTTGTGGTCACCTCCCCCCACTATGTTGTCGACTGAGCCAAAGATTTGCATCAAGTGAAACGAAACAGAACTTATACGAACTGAAACCATCACCAAAGGCCGTTTGTGTTACATATTAAACTCTCCGAACGGAGAGGAAAGGGTGAGGTGATGGGCGGTAAGGAGGAAAGAGACGTTTGACAAATATGAAATGATCGAATTGAAAAGGAAAAGATATGTTGCCCCTAAGTGCTATTTGCTTGTTATAATCGGAGTCCGTAAGGATAATATTGAAAGTACTAACGTATGCAAAGAAGATAGATTGAGTTATTCCATAATAAATATTTATTTTTTAGAGAACGACAAATAAATTCGTTAGGAGAAAATAACAAAAATTATTATTATTTTATAAGAAAATGAATCTTTTCTCATTTAATGCAAGTTTCATCATTAAACATGTACAGTCAAGCATCCTTTTTGCAACTGTCAGCAAAAATGCATTAAACTGATGCTTAGACTATTAAAAAAAACGCATAAAACTTTGCTTTGAAAAAATAGAGAAACAAAAGTCAAAATCATTAATGAGTTCAAGTATTTTATATCAGCTCTTGAAATACGCAACACACAAAAGAGTAGGAAAAAAAATCCCAAAGATTTATAATGAGTTTAAAATCTATTTTACAAGGCGTTTTCAAATCTACTCTACAAAAGGGTTAAAGATGGCAGACATGCAAAATTCTGCTTTGGATGTCAGAGTCGCCACCACACTATCATTTACAATATCAAGCTCCGTTAGTTATTAGCATGACTGTTGTCACTATTGCATGAATATTTAGTCGCAAAAAGTGTTGCACAAAAAGCGTCATCACAGACGACAAATCTTGAATTCACACAAATAATATCAGAAACGAACAATAATCGTCTGTTTGGGATCTTCAACATGAATCAAAATCGCAAATCCACATTTACACTGAAAGAAGCTCTACACATGGCGAGACGCGTCTAAGCAAGCGCTAAGAAGTCTTCGTCAGGTAAATTTTTATCTGGTAAACGCTTGACGCATTTGGCCACACACATCTAGTTTGTTTTACTTACAATTACATTGAATAATAAAAAAAAATGCAAAGATTTGATCATAAATAATGTACAATAAAATCGCTTATCAAGACTAGAAGGAAGTCATTCATAACCCATTACTTTATAGATTCGCACAAGTTGGAGGACGTTGAGTCGTTCACAGACCTAGGCGTCCTCTTTGACCGTAGGTTACGTTTCAATTTGCACGTTGAGTTCTCGATAAGCAAAGCTAGGTCCGCTCTTGGTTTCATCAAGAGGTGGTCCAAAGAGCTAGATGATCCGTATATTACCAAGAGGCTGTATACGTGTTTGGTTAGGCCTATACTTGAGTACGCTTCTATTGTGTGGTCTCCCTCGTACAGGTGCTATGTAGACTCAATTGAATCTATTCAAAAGCAATTCCTGTTGTTTGCTCTTAGGAATTTGGGTTGGGATCCGTCTGCTTCTCTTCCCCCCTATGAAAATAGGTTGCTTCTTTTGTCCTTACCGTCTCTTGAAAAACGTAGATTTGTTCTTGGCGTTTGCTTTGCAATCAAATTAATAAACGGCGCTATTGACTCGCCGTCATTACTTGGAGAAATAAGTTTTAATGTTCCTAACCGCTTCTCTAGGCATTTTACCTTGGTTAAGGTTAGTCATTGTAAATATAATTATGAGCTGTTTAACCCGCTCAGAGTTGTTTGCAAGAACCTGAATAGTGTCTATCACCTTTTTTCATTATCGGACACTTTAAAGTCCATTAAAGCAACATTGCTTAATACACGAGATTTGCCAATGTCGTACTTAAACTAGCTCTTAATCCTAAAAAGTCACTACGATTCGAAAATTAATTGTTGTTAACTATTATCGGTTGCCAAGCTTATGCATGTTTGCGATGGCTTAGGGGTTCATTTGCAACTGGGTTCTGTACCGGTTGTGGGTGTGGCTCTGTGCTAATTGTGTACATGCTTTTTTTTCTTTTTCTTTTTTCTTTTTTTTTTTCCTTTTATTTGTTTTATTGTACGTATACTAAGTTTTTTAATAATAATTAATTTAAGATTTACTTTAAGAGTCATTTGAACTCGACTGTCTTTTTTTTTAGTTGAGTTTCTGTATAAGTGTAATAAATAAATAAATAAATAAATAAAAAAAAAAGACGTATACAAATTTTATGGTTTGGCTTCAGGGATAACGGTAGTTGCGGTGTATACTTTGCAATATAAAAATAGTGCAAACCAGTAAAGTAACGATTAATTGAATGAATTGCTAATATTTGATACAAATATATAGACATATATAATATATATTTGATTGTATTAATGCTTACAGATTTACAAACATATAAAAATGTGTATCGTGTTTATCGTTCGAGATGGTGCTTTACACAGCCGGCGAATAACTATGAATATTGGGTATACTATCAGAAACCTATACAAATGACTTGAGGCCGACAGATTGTCGCAAGCAATTAACGAAATAATTATGCCGATCAAAGGTTAAAATAGTGGTAAATAGGAAAATATATGCAAAATGAAAAAGAGAGCTCGAGCCGCCTAAATTTGAGACGTATCACAACTCTTCAAATAATAGCCTAATATACGGATTGGTTGGAGATGCAGCGCTGCGACTATTTGATAGTTTAGAGGATAAACATCATAAACGTATTTTGGATAAACTTTTCACAAATAAACAAAACATATATTTGCCGTGGATTCTATAAGAAGAAAATAGAAAGCTTTAAGATCCCGAAAAGCTTGTTATTCAAAAAGATTTACTAAAAAGGGGAGAGAGAAAAAATTTTCGTTGCTAGCGATGATATGCCTCCAAGGCGGCATGAGAACAATATTGTTCACATGGTTTCTTCATGCATTAGTGGGGAACTGCAGGAAACTGCAGAGAGGTGAGGCTGTAAAAATAAAAAATACATATCAACAACGAGACCTTTTCTTGTAAAGAAGAAGACCAACTTCACGGTTGGTGTAGACTTTTCTGATTGCAGATCATCGCCATTCTCTAAAAATGCGAAGATTTTAGCACAGAATTGCTTGCAGGTTTTTAAAATATATCCATATCAGATTCAGGGATCTTTTCAATCAACAAAACACCTGCCTCTGCTATTTTCTTTCCGTCTTTTGCTTTCGACATTTATTTGTTTGAATTATGTTATCTTTTCCTCACCAGAAAAAAATTGTCTCTGAAAAGGTCTAAGTACGATCACTCCGTGTTTAGCCATTCTTTACAATACTAATGCAGTAACTCTCTCTCACTCTATCTCTCTCGTTCTATTTTAGAAAGCATAATATAACAAACCTAAGTTCCAACGAATTGTTCGCTATAAAGAGCGATTTACGTGGACAACGATATCTGGCGTAGAAAGGAGCGGCTGATGTATACGAAAACGAAATTGCGGAAATACGTCATCATTATAGAAAGAGGTGTATATCCAGGAGAATATTTCGTCAAAAATAATAAACACAGTTGAGAAAATTATATTCGGAAGTGGCCGAAGTTTTTATACACACTATGTCTATCTTAAAAATAAGAAAAACAAAAAAAAAAAAAAACAAGCAAGAAAGTTATATTCGGCGGGGACCGACTCTCGCATACCCACCACAATGTTTTTCGCATTCTACTCTCCAAGTTCCATACCCATATCGCTAGTATTATTAAGAAAAATGTGGTCGCGGTGTCCATCATATTCATTTTAAAAGTAACCCATTAAGGAGTGTACAAAATGCTTCTAAACATTCGATCTTGTTTGCCTTATGATAGATAAGCATAACATCTCAAATAAGTGAAAAAAAAAAACAGAATTTAATCACATGTAAATTTGTGTGGGCGTTACGGATATTTTCCATTTTTATACGTAAAGAGTAGCGTGCTTCGTAAAGTAAATGTGGAAAATTTCAGCCTTCTAACGTTTATAATTTTCGAAGAACGAAAACTTTTGGTAAAAAAGTTGCGTTCAGTTTTTTCTCCACTGCGGGTTCGGCTTTGATCGATTTGGCCCATTTTTAATGCGTGCAGAAACTGCCAATGTTTCTACCAAATTCTAAGTCGATATCTTAATTTTTGCTACCAGGAGAGAGCCAACAACACACACTGCGCAGACACACAGACGGACGGTTATGGCTAAATCAACTCAGAATTTCACGCTGATCAAGAATATATATACTCTATAGAGTCTCTGAAGCTTCCTTTTGAATGTTACATATATTTTGGACAACACACTGAGTATAACCCCATCTTACGGTGATGGGTATAAAAATATAAATTTTTATACTCTATAAAATTGGATAGTCGGGGTTGAATTTTTTCTATTTTTGTATAGTTGTTACACGATTGCCCTTCGATTTTATGTAAATATTTGTATCGTTGTTTTTGTATATTGAAGTTTGTAAGCAAGAAGTAAAAGTTTCAATTTTTTTCTCTTGGCTGCTTGATTGATATCTTAATTTTTGCGGTTGAAAAGGATGGTTACCATAGAAATAACATGGTTGAGCATGCGAACGATTCAGACTTTGGCAATGGTCAAGACAATGTATACTTCATAAGTGGTGTCTTCCAGCCTTGCAAGTTTTTTGATTAAGTGAATATATCCTCATCATCATTTCGGGTGTAAAAAAGCCACTACGCAATAAAACATTTAGGAAAGGCTGAATATTAAAAATCTTGTTGTCAAATATCAGAAAAATCTTGACCATAGACAACGTTCTTGATACTTTTGGTATTGGTTTTTCTTGAAAGATGTTGTACCGGTCAGATTTATTCAGCTTTTGGAGAAATTCGTCCAACTGGAAGACAAATTATTATAGCGTTTATCGATTGCTATCGACCAAATCACTTAACAACTGCTTTGTTCTTTAATTTTGTAATAAAATGGCAGTTAAGACAGGCTGAAATGAATGCATTCCGAAAAGAGGAGATATTGAGAAACTTTTAATGATAGTTTCTGTTACGTGACACACCTTGAAATGTTTAGTCTAAGAACTTTCACTAAAACGTTAATAATAACAATTAAGAGGAAAATAGTGTTTTTTTTTATACACCGAACAATTAAATCAACACAATAGCGTTATACGAGGTTTACTCGCATCCGCTGGAATTACTGCTGTGAGCATTAACGCTTCTATTTTTTCTAATTAAAGCATGAACCACAGAACTGTTTGCAATTTCAATTTCTGAATGCACAGACATGCCGTAAACATAATCGTAAAGGTTTATTTGATATATTTATGATATGTGTTATATGATTATTGTCCTATGACTGAAAGCTTTTAGTTAGCATGAAAAACCAAAACCGAAAAAATAAGAAAAAAACAAATGAAACAACTTTATGAGCCCTACGATGAATCTTGAACACTCAGTACTTAGAGTGTAACAAATTTTGATTTTAAATTCAATTTTTTCTATTTTCTTCGATATCTGCTGACTGTTACTGTGCGTATAGAAAATATACGAGCGGGTTCTGATTGCGTTTCTGCCAATCGAGATGGGTTGTCTTTTGACCAATATCACTGCAAAAACTTTTTCAATTTGGTAGATAAACTAAGACCAAAAAAAAAAAAAAAAAAAACAGAAATGTGTAAAAACCGTGGAATTTCTTTTTTCAACTTTCAATCAAACTCATCCACAGTATCTATCAGATACCTTGATTATCTCAGTTCTTAATACTCAGTTAGCCCGTGCTGAACCTCGAAGCGAATCAATGTGAATGAAAAGACTTTCGCGAATTTCTATATATTGCAGAATAAATTTTAAATGTATCCATAATTTGTGGGCGTGAGTTTCTACTACGCTTCCCGTATGAATCTAACAAACAACATGATAAATTTAGTATGCCTATGTGATGAAAGAAATGAAAAGGATAGAAAAAAAAAAAAAATTGCAATAATTTCATCTATGCTTGGTAAGGTTCATTAATTTTTGCGTACGTTGTGCTATTAAATATATATTTTATTGGTTTGTCAAATATGAAAAGTGAATGAGAGCATCCATGTGCCCCGCTGCGCTGTAAGCTTCCATCATATTTGTGATGGTTTAACATGAACATCAACATCAATATGAGCGCACGTCAAAGTCATCAAAAATTCCAAAAAAAGAAATAAAAAAATAGCAACTAACCCATACTCGGAGATTAACGGAGATACATACTATTACGAAATGTTTATGTAAACACACATATAGTTCTAGTACGTTAACTATTCCTGGTCCTGTATCAATGGCAAACCCAGACACATCGACAGGCTTACATAGCCATTTATTAAAAACGGAAATTTTTATTTAGTTTTGTATTTTAATAATAATATACGACGATTGTAAACTAACAAATTTCTCTCTCACTCTCTCACTCTCTCACTCTCTCTCGCTCTGTTTCTCTCCGTTTCTTCGTTTTCATCACTGTCTATCTATGCTATTTGCAATTTATTCTTTCATAACGCAGCGGTAGGCACACGGCACTTATGGCACAGTTTTCAGCATTTTGTAAATTTACTACCAGTTGGCATGTTGTGCAAATGAGTACAGTGAGTGGTAGGTAGTAAATATGCTCGTATTTACGTAAAGCAAGCATATGTACATCGCACACAATACATTAGCGTTATTTTAAATAATATTTATTATAGTGCTTTTTGTTTACTTTGACATTTTATAGGTCATTTGATGGCTCATTTTGACAGTTCAACACCTAATGTTGTGAAAGGAAAAAAAGGGAAAAAGAAATATAAAATTGTTTTTTTTTTTTTTTTTGTTTGCCTTTAAGCGCATTTTTGTTTGTTTGCATGCGTATACATTTGTGTGTGTGTGTGTGTGTGTGTGTGAAACGTTGATGGTATTTGCATGTGTTCCTATA
This sequence comes from Glossina morsitans morsitans, assembly GCA_001077435.1. Lineage (NCBI taxonomy): Eukaryota > Metazoa > Arthropoda > Insecta > Diptera > Glossinidae > Glossina > Glossina morsitans. The sequence goes on along the minus strand of CCAG010016160.1, from coordinate 82,090 downwards.
ACTTTTTACGATTTTTATTTCCGTAGGAGTTTCATTTTTATTGTGTATATCCTTTAATGCCATTTGACGTCTGCTTATCAAATTGTTCATTATAAATTTCATTACTATTGCATTGCATGCGTGCCGATAAAATTTTATTACAATTTGTAGGCGTTAATCCTGAGCACTAATATATTGTATATTACGTAAAAGGTATCATATAATGATAATGTCTGATATGCGCCGAATTTACTCGCATAAAAGTTTATATGAAATTTCGAGTAAACGAGCGTAAAAAATCAAACGGAATGCTTTAATTTTCTTCGCGTTTATTGGCCTGTCGACAGTAGTTTAAGAACTTGGTTTTTTTGTACTTTATTTACGAAAAATTCAGAAAACAAAGATTACGGCGTAAAAATTGATTTTTTTTTTTGGATTGTTTCATAATTTTCGAGGCTTATTTTACAAGCTTTCATTAATTCTAGGAGCGCTATGTCTGTGTAGACAAGATTTTAACATAAAATCGTTTAAATACAATCAATCTGGAAATTAATGAAAATCGTTTGCGACAATCATTTGTGTCTTTATACCTTCCTCACTAAGTCAATATGACTCACTTTTCTTTTCACTAAATGCCAGTACTTTGATTAGGAGATTTTGAAAAATTGGTTATAAAACCTATACGTATGAATGTATCTATCCCTGCCGTTAAGGCTAAGTACTTGAGAAAATGGTTAAGTGGTTAAAAACATTTAGTGAAACGAAATATTTGGATCAAGTTTCAACTATGGAAAAATGATTTTATAATTATTAAATAGGTTGATGCTGAAATTTTTGTGTCAATTCACTAGACTAAATGTTGCAAGTTCTGAGTTACCCAATGGTAGAGACGATTTATTCATGACACGTTTCGTTGCGAATTGTATACAGCGTCACAGAAGTTCTATCAATCGGTTGGTCTAGTTGAGCTGTGTGGTTCTTGTCCACTATTCCTTGAGCGTTTTTTAGCTAAGAAATACACCCGAACATACACACACACAGAGATAAGCTCAGGCTACTGTGGAAGGCGCGGGTGGCGGTTAGTGATCGGCCTGCACGTATAGGATAGGATATATTTAGGATATATTTGTAGGCTAGCTGCGAATAATCAATAAGTAGTCCCCCACCAAGTGTGGCAGAGGAGGATGGCCGACTGAAAAGGCTGCAGAACGCTGCGAATCTTTGGCGACAAGACGAATAGGCACCGTTCTTCGAGTAGATACTCCTCACACTCAGTAAGGGCGTGACAGCGAGGGAAAAATACCAGTTGTATAAGTTTATGGGTAGGCATCAAGGTCGAGACCGGTAAAATTTTGATTATAGTATGCCGGGCGACGTATATAAATTGACGCTATTGGGCTGCAGGTGGCAGTATTCCGTTACCTGAGTAGAAGGGGTGAAAGCCATTAGAACTAGCGAGAGACGAAACTTTGATAGAATATGCCAGGATGCCGATATCAATCCATGGGGAACGACATATAAAGTCGTCCCGAAGAAAGTCAAAGGACAGAGCACGCCACAAGTCATGTGTCGGCTCACGCTCCGGCGAATAGTAACAACACTTTTTCCGCAGAGGCCGCCGTACGTGTTGGTAGACTTCCACGGCAGAGAAGATGAAGCAATACCAACAATTACTGTCGACGAGCTTTGGAACGCCTGCAAAAGGGTTGAGGACAAAAAAACTCCTGGCCCGGACGGAGTCCCAAACAAGACCTTAACGGCAGCGATACGAAGAAGGTCAGACGTCTTCGTGACGATGCTGCAAAGTGTCTGAAAGAAAGGATCTTTCCAGATGAATGGAAGCCCCAAAGGGTGGTTTTCATTACGAAGGCTAATAAGTCACCGAACGAGCCATCGTCATTCCGACCCATCGTCATTCCGACCCATCTACTTGTTAGGCATAATGAGCAAGGTATTGGAGAAGGTCGTATACGAACGCCTGCTAGTCGTGGCCGAAGAAAGACGTGCTCTCTCGAATAACAAGTACGGATTCAGAAGAGCGCGGTTTACGATAGATGCTATAAATAATGTCGTGGCGCTTACCTCAGACGCTATAGCCGGAGACCGTCTCCAACTCGGCGGACTTGGGGGTCATTCGTAAGGCCCTCATAAGAATACAGGTTCCAAGCTTCAGCTAATAACAAGCTACCTTTCGAATCGCACGTTAGTGTATGATAGCGACAATGGAAAAGAGCCGCATAAAATAAGGGCGGGTGTCCTGCAGGCGTTAGTTCTTGGTCCTCTCTTGTGGAACATAATGTACAACGGTGTTTTTCGGCTTCGCCGATAATATAACCATCGTAGTGGTCGCAAAGTGCGTTGCGCAGGTGCAACCGATGGCTAAGGAGGCTATCGTTAAAGTGAAGGCGTGGCTAGAAGAGATGGGGCTAGATCTAGCAGAGTATAAAAATGAGGCGGTGCTAATAAGCAGCCGGAAGCGCGTGGAAGCATGCTGTATATGAGTCCGGCGACACACAATGCAGTCATCTTCTGCTTTGAAATACCTTGGGATTATGCTGGACCATCGACTCAACTTTAAGCGCCAAGTTGAGTACGCGGCTGAGAAAGCTGCCCGTATTCAGGTGTTGTCAACAGGAATTATGCTAAATATTAGAGGTCCGAAATTCGCCAATCCGAAAGTAATAGCCACGATGATAACTTCGGTCTTAATGTATGGAATCCCAGTTTGGGCCGGGGAAATCACAGTGAAGACAGTGTACTGAAAATTCGCGGCAATATATCGTTTAAGGCAGATATGCGGATTCCGGACAGTGCCGAAGGATGCTGCCCTTGTGAATGCTAGCGCCATACCAATCGATATATTGGCGGACGAAACGGGGCGCATACATGAAAGGCGCCCGCTCCTAAGAGGCCATGAAAAAAGAAGAGCGGCTAGCGTCGATGAGGATTTGGCAATCGCCACGGGAAAGAACAGCGAAAGGAAGATGGATGTTCGTTCTCATGCCAAACATAACGCAATGGATCCAAAGACCACACAGTGAGGTAAATTACTACCACGCCCAGTTCCTGATTGGCCATAGCTGTTTTCGAAAGTACCTATGAAATATTGTTTAGCGATATTGCCTTGAGAGAACTGTAAGCTTTAAGCATGGAGTGGGATGCTTCAATGCTCTTACAATTGCTTTGAAATATCGCAAATCATTTACAAGCTGCTGAGACGGGTTTTACCTTTGACGAAGTCCCGAATACGATAAATTTCTTCTCTTGGAAACTGCATATCGTAAATACATATATGAGATAAGTATATTATTGCAACAGGATTATGGAATAGGAAAAGTCTTACAAGTATGTGTAACCCTTTTGGCGAACAAATAGCAAACTGTTTTAGAATGCAAGTGAAAACAAAAGAAAGACGAACTTATGAAATCATCTGACTCGCCGGAAAAAGCTATTACTTTCTTCGACCGACATTTTAGCGGATGTGAATTTTATATGCTATAGGTTAGCATTGGGAAAATATTCGAATAATCAACATCAACATGTTCTACTCGTAAAAAGAGTTTATTGAATTCAAATGTGAATTGTTTCAAAATCTTGGGTAAGCTATCAAAATTCGGGGGAGGATTTTAATACAGGAAATCTTGTCAAAAGGTCGAACAACGACGTTCTGAAAAGTATTAAAAGTAGTCTACTTTGATATCGCCCGTTAGTTTACAAGCATCCATCTAAAACCCGGTTAAAAATCGTAGTTAAAACGTATTGTACATTTTCGACGAAACGTTCCAGCTTGATAATCGGAAATAGAACATTTTGTACACATATTAAACTGTAATATATTATGTAGTCATGAATATGCAGTGTGAGTAAGGGCTTTGAAAAATGTAATATAATAATATTGGAAGCTGGCTTTGAAATCAAATATGTTTGCTTGCGTTTATTTATAAAATTCTATACGCAGATGTATGCAGATTTAATATCGCAAGATTTGTTGGTTGGATAACTTAAATTGACAAAAATTGAATTTTGTAATTTGTTGGAGCTTTGATGTGCATCCTCTTTGTTACATTGTTTGTGGGTCTTGTATTACCAGACGCAAGTAATTTAAACTCCTACACAAGACAATGTTATGAAATTTAATCGAAATCTATCACTAAACACTTAACCCTACTTCTCTATGCCTGCCTTAGTTTATAGAAAATCTGTTAAAGTCCTTAAGAAAATGACTTTTCAATGTGGTTTTCTTGTCTCAATTTATTTGAGTGTGTGATGAATAAAAAAAAAAAAAAAAAAACAAAAAAAATTTATTTTCTATCCCACTAACCAAGGCAGGCGGCATAGACTTATACGCACACGGACTTGTATAAACCGACAGACAAACTCAAATTTAATACCTTCTGCTTTCAGTGGAACAAGAAAATGATTTTCGAAAACCATTTCACACCATAAACTTTGTGGTAAAATGCAAATAAATGCAAAACAAAACCGAGCCCCGCACACATTGTTGGCCATTTCAATATTCGTAAAGGATTTTCAACAAAACCTAAAAGACACAATAATGGCAAACAGTCAAATCGAAATAAGGAGGAGTACTTAACTGGCTAAGCTAAGCTAGGCAGTGGTGGACGAAAGTGTAAGCAAAATGCATTATTCTAATGAGATTTTCGGTATTTGAAACCAAAACAATAAATGATGGAATCCCCACAAGTAGGGTAAGCAAAAAAACATACGCAACAAGAAGAGAGAGAAAAATGAAAGGAATAGAAAAACGGAACAGACCAGACTTCAAGTCGTAGTTAAATTAATGATGGTAGAAAGCACAAAAAACTTATTGTTTAACAGAGAGTGGTATGAGAGTAAAAGGAAAGACAAGGGAAGACAAGGTAAGCGAAATGAAAGAAATGGGCGGAAAAAGAGTGAAGAGGTAAGAGGTAAGCGTTACACAACACTGAAACAATAATAATAATAAGATGACTTGAATACATTTTATAGAAAATAAAATCCATTAAATATGTTTGGTGAGTGCAAATAAATGCCCTGGCAAAGTAACTTTTTTATAGGTTTCTCCGAAAACGTAGCATTTTTTCTATCTTTTAGTTCTTGAAATTGTTGCTTAGGGAATTTCATTAGTTTTAACTATAATTTTCTTGTTGTATAACAACAACTTTTATGGGGCCATCATTTAAAATTCAACTTGTTACGTGTGTTAAAATGAACTAAAAGAGATAGAAAGGGAAAGAATGATACTCGATGGATACTCCTGAAGATATCCGACGATAACAAACCGTTTTACGTTTATATTTTTAAATGTGTGTGCGTGTGCATTCAATGATACTATTTGGCCAGTTATCATTCACAAAAGAAACAATGTATTTTTGTTACAATGTTGGTCATTAACTTGTTAAAAGTTACAAACGCATACATATAAACGGAACACAATCTCTCACATAGACGAGTATCCTTTGGCCAATATACGCATAATGCATACACAGTGTTTACATGTATGTACAAGCCGTAAAAAGTGGCTCGCCACTTTTATGTTACAACAACTCTTTAAATTGCTATTGTTTGCTATGATGATTGTGCTGTTGTTGTCATTGCCATTGCTGTTGCTGGGTTTTGCTGCTGCTATTGCTGCCACTACCATTGCTATCTATGCTTCTTCAACTGCTTTTGCTCTTGTTGCTCAAGTACTTAGCATTTATCGTATATGCTTATAAGTGCGAGTGATGTCTGTATGATTTGCATTTGACAAACGTGTGTATTAATGCCAATAATGTTGTATGTTACAGGCAAATGACCGACAATTATATAGTCAACCTACTCTTGCCACCTTTCAGATGGTTGATAGCACACTATCCTTGGTATGCCCCCATCCTAGTACTGTTCTATCGACATTATTCGGTTATGTTGTTGACATGCTTATGTGATGCTGATGTTTTTCTGCAATTGACTGGCTGGGTGAATGGGTGCCTGAATGCTCATATATGCATAACGAATAACGATATTTTGCCTCCTCTCCGAGTTATAGACACTTCATTTTTGGTTAAACATTGCGTTGCATTGTTTTTGTTTCATATTTGGTCAAGTTGAGTGTAAGCCCTAAATTTAATGCAACAATGTTTACTATATACTCTCGACAACAAAAGCAAACAAGTTGTGTTGTTGACCATTTAAACAAGAGTGCAAAGAGTAGCTGTATATGCTTTAAATTAAATTAAAAGCTATAAAAACCCAATGCATCTAAGTTAGAAGCAGATGAAAGCCTTTAATATATAAACATGAAAAATAATTGAATTGTATAGTGTAACCTCTACCTCCTGATACATGTGCATTTACCTTTTATGCCGAGAGCGGTATTTAATATATTGAAGTGAAACAAACTGTGATTAGAAATTAACAGATTAAAGAGTACGTATAGTTAAGGCTTTGCTACGCACCCTAAGTACCCACCACTCACCATTTCAACACAACAATTTATTGTTAACTGTAAACGGTCGCGAAAGACCACCATCTTTATTTTTCTTTTTCAGGTAACTCTAGCTAAATTTGGAAACTCAAGTTTGCTGTTATAAGTAGAAAATTTCTTTCCACGTAAAGTCCCAGCTCAGCAATTGAAGCAGTTTCGTATTTGTTGGGAGGCAAATGCTAGCCAATCACAATTAGTTTTTTACTGTACCCTTAAACCGTTGTACACTATAGCGTGCAAGCTATTGATGGTCCTATTTTTCAATATTTCGATTATTCCAGTTTGGTTTTCAAGTTCGCAACTCCTGCAAGTAAAATTGTAAGTTAATCGTTGCCATAGCCACAGTTGATCCGTAGCCATGACAACAATCAAATTTCAAACAACATACAGTGGCTAGACGATCAGGAAGTTATGGTAGGGTCAACTGCAGATCAAGAGTGTACCTATCTCTTGGGATCTCTGCTCTTATTATTATTATTATTTATTGAAACAATCTTGTAGTTAGTTATTGTACGCGCGAAATGTGCTGCCGAGATAAGTGAAAACTTCGAATCTCATAATTGCCAATTACATGCCTACACAAGCCTAAATTAGTTTGCAATGTTGAGCTCCGTATTGAAGAGCATACAGCAAGAAAAGTAAACTGTAGCAATAGCAACAGGAAAGTACAGTCAGGGCTTTTAATGTAGTGTTGCCTTCTTTACCCTCATTCATTTAATCTTTTGGTAATATAAGGCTCTTTAAATTTAAATGATCAGTGTTTAATAAACGCCAGTAAAGCTTTCGCTTCATGAACGCTGACATGGACCTGCAACTTAAAGTTCAACTTAGGATCAAGTATAATTCCCAAATCTGTGAAACTCAACACAATCGGCGCCCCTCTACAAAACGTGATTTGCTAGCATTTCTTCAAGTTACGCGCTATATATGGTTATATGTACATCAGACATAAAAGTCCCATAAGTCTGAACGCAAACACTTAACATTCTCTAGACTATTAAACGAGTACAATAATTTGACATCGTCAGCATACATAAGCACTTTTGAAGATTGTAAACAATATGGTAGATGATTAATGAATAAAACAGACAGTAAAGGAGCCAAAGGAGCCAGTAGAGGACTCCCATGCGGAACACCAGATATAACTTCTATAGTCCGAGATGTAGAAGGATTAAATAACACATTTTGATATGACTATACAACCAAATTAGCAGGACAATCAATACAGTACAGCTTACGTACAAGTAATTCATAATCGACGCGATCAAACGCTTTAGAAATGTCCATCTTAGCAACATCGCTTTGTTTATCTTGTGGAGAACCCTTTATAGACGTTACAAGCAAAGTCCAACAGGATAGTCGTAACAGACTTAACCTTAATAAAGTCATGTTGAGAGGATGATAAAATAGAGACTAGGAGCGGCCAGTTTAGCAATCCTTCTACAATTTTCAATGTTTTTTCTGGCACCATTTCTATAAAAGGGAATTAAATAGGATTCTTTCCACATTTTCGTCAAGTAACCTTTCCTTCGACAAGAGTTCAACGGCAAAGTTAAGGGAATATGAAGAACATTAGCACAAAATCGTAAGACGCAAGACGGTATCCCATGACGTGACATGATGTTTTTAAAGCGGCTAAACCATTGAAGATTTCTATATTAGAAAAGGTAACATTAGGAAAAAGGTGAAACGTGATTCTGTATGATATGGATAAGAGCTATGAGAGTTACATATGGAAGCATACGATAATGCGACGAAATTAGCAAACATGTCACAAATGTCTGTGGGACTGGAAGATGCAATATTATTAAAAGGCCGGAGGGGGAGGAAATCCAGGCGTAAACTACCTAAATGAACAGATTTAAAGAAGCATTTCGCATTCGTGTGAACCAAATGAGTCACTTTCTCGATGCACGCATTATAAAAACGCTTATACAAAATATTCAACATCTTCCTTACTCTAGAGTAATTGGCCAAATCGACAAGTACCCCGATCCTAAGAAAGTATTAGGCGAAGTTACACTTGCAGATGTGGATACAATATTTTCGGGAACATGTTTCATGGACAAGTGGGCCTTAATAGCGGCCCTATCGATGTCAGCACATTCAGAAGCATTATTACTACCCATTGTTGACACCTCATCGACGCATTCACACTCGTCAAAGACATTACTCAGATCTTCAAATATATTACACATATCACGAAAGCGTTTAAAAATATTCCTGAAATCATCTCTTTTCTGTGAAAGCAGGCTGCGCAAGTTGAAGCCTTTTTAGTTGCACTATTCACACGACGAGGACGTGGTTTTGTCGCAAATAATGTCAAAGACACAACCACCGGTGCTAGCGCATTTGTGATGCATAACGAGGTCACGGCACTGGCAGACCAATCTCTCTGACTTGGTTTCTTTTTTTTGCAATTGGGATGAGAACAAAACATGGTGACCAAGCGGTTGCATTGCTTAGAACTTTTCCACACCACGATACCTTCCGAAATGAAATGCAATTTATAAAGCAGCTTATCCTGCAATTTTGTTGTTGCAAAGCTTTCAGAATCGCTTTTGTTATTATAAAGTTTAATTCCACTCATTAAACCGCATCCAAAGAAATTTTCAGTGAAATATATTTATTACAATTAAGTTATTAAAAAAAAAAGTTCAATCAAATTTCTAGCACTTAAATTGAATTGAATTTGATTATCTACACCTTATATTATATAAGTTATGCAGGAAATACAAAACTTTTGGTCCTCCTTCCTGCTCTTCTCCTTTGATGTCCTCTTTCTTCGAAGAGCAATTACTTTTGAAGAAGAAGCAATTTATTTCTGAGGTATCCTTGACGGTAACGACAAGTCAGTAAAACGGGTATGGTGTAACGGTGAGTTTGCGTGCTTTCTGCGGACGATGCATGTGTTTTTGTGATTCTTTCCATGGAATACTATTACTTCGCGAATGATTGCGCTTGCAGTGAACACGTGTTCGCAAGGGGCTTCAGGTTTTTTTTTTTGCAAATAAATCGCGAGATTTCTAGATTTCTGCCATGAAGTATGATTACTTTGGGCTCGACCCTACCTAAAGCTTGTTCTGTAATAAATATTTGATGTCTTACAACAGTGATGGCTCGATTAAACTTTATTGTCCCTGTATCCGTTTAACTAAAGAGATTTGAGCTTTTTCGAAAGAAAGCCAGATTGTTTGAATAGGAGTCTCTGCCACCCTGACTTCTCCCTACGGTATAGTTTAACGAGTGTTCAAGAGAAAACGCCAAATGGTCTATGAACAGTTGTTGCAACCAAGACATTTCCGTTTGGCATAGTTTGATTTTTTTTCCTCTGGCTAAGTCGCAGTTTTCAGATGTGCTTTATACTTACCTCTCTGAGAGTCGGGACACAAAAGAAGAACAGGTTATGCTTTTGCTGGATTTTTTTTGCTATTTTCGCTATGCTGTGCTCTTAAACTATATGTATATAAGTGACACGCAGTTAATGCTTATTTATAAACGTAGAGAATGTTATAGTATGAAAGTAGGTGCGTTCTATGTAGAGAACGATGAAAATATACCATTGTTTAGGTAGAGAATATGTTATATTTATTTAAGAGTATTTGCAATGTATGTGAAAAATTCCTATGTCATATTATTGCAATAGGTAGAGAAGGTTGTATTGTGACAGTACACACATAGTTTCAGAAAGGTCATGTTATATGAATGGCCATGTATTATTAAAGTAATGAAACTTACCTATCTTTGCAATTCCATTGATTGCAAATGCGAACGTCCACGTTTTAAGCTTACTTTCTCAATTTTTTCGATTTCACGCATACCAATAACGAACGGTGAGACAGATAGATAAATGACGACATGGATGGATGTGGTCTAAATTAACTTCGGAATCTCACAGTCAACTGTATATAATACTTGTGTGTATGCATATATTTTACGTCTTTAGTCCGCATTCCCAAATGTTACAAACGTAAGGACACGTTCATTCTTCTCGAATGAACTAATCTTAACGCAATGAAAATCGTTTTGAAATGCCGAAACTACTGGCAAAAAAATTTGATGGTGGATGGTGGACACTCGGTCTCGGACGAGGTCGTTATATTAGAAGGCGTCAAAAAAAAAATCCTGGCAATTATTATCGATTGTAGTAAAGTGAAGTGAAGTTCAAATAGCTGATCTCCTAATGATATCAAAAGACAAATTATCCGTTATTACGCAAGGAAACACGGGGACGAAGTGGAAGAAAAATCGTTTTAAAAAACGTTATGAAATGGAGAACGTATCTTATTTTCAGCGGAACTATTCAGTTTGATGTAATAGTGTTCGTTGTAATTACAAGTAAATTATTATAAGAATCGATTCTTTCTTCTTCTTCTTCTTCCTCTTCTCCTCGGCTTTCTCATACAAGGATAATGGAGAATCTTGATCATTTAAATAATAGAATAGCTTAATATGCTTTACGTAATTAAACCTCTTTTCCTAGCTGCGAAGGAGGACTTTTTTTCACATTCCCGTTTAATCTTTTTTGTTCTGCGCTAATATTTAACAATTGGTCATTTTTATTTGCATTTAATTAAAAATGTCCAAAGACAGTCTTCTAACACGAGGACTTCTACTCCCACAAACACACACACACACACACACACACACACGTACAGGACACGTGTCAATATGTCATTCGATGCGCTATAAATCACGCCATACTAAGTGCAAAGTAATTTATCAATGTCAACACGTTTTATGCAATAGAATCATTATCAGCATCTCAACAAACGAATACACAACAATAATGTTGCCAAACATTAAAATCTATACCGCCAGTAGTCGACAACGAGTATAGAAAAAAACAAAAAAAACACAACAGAAAAACAAAGAAAGGATTAAAATATTTTAGACATTAACCCCTCAAAAAACAAACAAAACACAGTGTTTTCGTTGCAAATATCATAAAAAGAATTTTAAAAAAAATTAAAAAACCAAGTAATTACAATGAGTTTTGATCGAATCTTCTAATACCTTAAAATGTGGTTGCATTACTACGCGATAGCATTAAACACAATTTCTTTAGGTAAATATTCTTTATATTCTCGGTGATATTTCGTTAATAATGCCGTAATAGAAAGATTTTTGGCGTAACGTAATAATGGAAAGAATGCTCCTCTATAGGTGCAAATAAAAGGATCTAACAATAAGACCGTATATAAAGAGCGTTATGAGTACAAGATAATGAGCTGAGCTCCTTCAGCTTTTTTCGCGTCAGATTATGGGCGTTTTCGTATTCTATAGTTCATACTTAATTAATCAATTTCTTGCTTCGTAATCGTGCTGGAAAAACAGGCCAGGAACCTTCACTGTACATTGAAGAAAATTTGAAATGTCCATCAATTGTCGTCATATTAATCATTAGTTAAATATGAAGTACAACCGGGGGTGGACATATGTTACGTGACCAAGAGCCGTGTATAGCGTTTATATTCCTCGTCGATATGGCAATACAAAGTTTTCATCGGTAATCTCTTTAGGGGCGAAACTCCCCATAGGCAAAAGGTGGGTGATTAGGTCCTCGTCTTTTAGACTGAAAATTCCTTCCATGTAACCTTTCGGTACTTTGTTTCCCATTGTCTTAAAGATGGGTTGTAGTTTAGGATAAATATGGGACTAGCTTTACGTATGTGTCAGTTAAAATATTTTCGTTTTTTGTTATTACGTTTGTAACGCCCAGAAATAAAAGAAAGAGCACCTAAAGTTTTTGTGTCCTGATTGTACTCTTGAGTTCATCAGTGCAAGTTACTCGTTCGGACATGTCCATCTGTCCATCTGTCCCACGCTTTAGAAGTATGTAACGACCGCACAATTAATCGTCGGACTACAAGTTCGAATATTCGAAACTTTAAGCAACCTCCGACCAAAGCAGACACTGTTTGAAAAGTCGGCATATTGGCGTTTTAGTGCACAAATGATTTGGCTCGATTTACTAACATTCAAACAATTAACAGAAAAAGGTTTGCGATTGACATGTGTTTGCGTAACAGTACAACGGTGAGTTGTAAAAGCTTGTTTCCCTAAAGAATATATAATTTCGTAATTTTATATTTTATATGTATGCAAGTAGGAACATTATAGTCGGGAAAAGCCCACCATTAAATACCCTACACCACATTGTCTACCACAATTCTTATTTTTGTATGAAATTACTTTTGTGGGTCAATTTTCATCACCACATATGAAAACTTCGGTTTTTTTGCTCCAAAAAGAGTCAATTTTCGGGCAAATCCTTATTAGGATTGGTAAAGTTGATGTTTTCATGCTAAATTACGATTATAATATGATTTTCATCATGAAGCATTGAAAATTATACCTTTTTGTCGTACGGACTTTAGTTTTGGTTATATGAGAGGGGGTTCAAAAATTGTTCCAGCTGGTCCCTAGTTTATGTACCGATTGAAACTGCCGAAGTACTGTTACTTATCCACCTTTGTCGCGGAATTGTAAAACTTTGCAATTTTTTTCCATATAACAACTTTTCAGAATATGGCCTTATATAGGGAGTAGGCGAAAAAGTGGACCAACTCGAACTGCTTTCAATAAAGATCGTCCTTGGGGCAAAACACGTCACTGTACCAAATTTCATGACAATATCTCAAAAATAGCGACCTGTGTTTTGAACACAATATTACGTGGACAGACATCAGACGTGCAAACGGACAGACAGGCTTAGATCGATTCAGATTATGATTTTGAATCGATCAGCATCATAAAAGGTGGGTCTATCTTGAGCCCTTCTGCGTGTTAGATACGTCCGTACAACTTAATGTACCCTGTACCACAAGTGGTATAGGGTATAATTACTTTTCTCTCATACTTTTGTTAACGTTATGGTTAACATTTTAGTCATTACCTGGGGAAGCCAAGTCTCAGCTTTCCGTTTCCGTTGCCATAGCCACTTTTGTAAACGTGGAAGTTGCTTCTGTTTATGTCATTGTGGCCATCAAATTACTAGATGTGATATGTGATATATGTATGTATACATTTTATGTATATCTTTTTACCCTACACCAATTGTGGTGTGGTGCAGGATATATTTAGAAGATGATTGTGAATCGATCTCTAAGAATGTCTGTCCCTATTAGTAATTTAAGATACAAAAATTAACTTTACCAAATTTAGGCCACACACGCCTATTTTTGGATCCTACCCTATAAAAGGATTTTTACAAAAATTTTTGTTTTTAGGGTCAAAAAGATTAACTTTTACTATTTTATGATGAAAGTTGATCCATAATAGTAATGTGATATAAAAATTAACTATGCCCCTGGGGACAAGCTTGCTTACAGTTTCATAGTAGGCTATAATTTTTGTGTTCTATCGAAAAAATAAGAATGGTGTTGGGATATTTAAAAGTCGGCCTAGCCCGACTACAATGATTTCACTTGTGTTTCTTTTCACATTTTGCACGAAGTAAGTCGGACTGCGATCACGTAATAATTTACACAGATACGTAAGCAACCGAGTTCGTAGGTCTCGTCATGCGTATCAATTGATGTTACTAACGGACTAACAAATTATACATACTTCCATTGTTTGGTGCGGATGTGAAGGGTGAAAGAATAGTTAAATTTTTGTACAAAAATTTTAATTGCATTTTTTATATTATAAAAGTGACCAATGAGTGAAACTTAGTTCACTCACTTATGCTTACAAAGCATACAAGTACATGTATGACGATTGTTTACTTACGTTTCACTTTAATTAGAAATGTTTTCGTATGTTTGTGTGATTGTTTGCATTATTCTTTAGCTGAAAATTCCATTTCAGCACGCAATTAATTGTTGTTCGTACTTATGGACTGTAAGGAATTCGACAAAATCTTTATTTATACTTAACTCAGCATATTTAGATAAGTTAGCAAATATTTGTTTAGACACTTATTAGATGAGTTCAGTCGTCGTTATCGTTGTTTTTATTGTGAACATACAATCATACATACATCTATAAATTTTGGTTAGATGAAGGTTAACTTTGTATATACCACATTAAATCATCTTGAATAGCTATCTTTTCTCAAAAATTTAAAGTAGAAGAGGGTATGTCTTTATACTTTTGTACCAGCACGAGATTCCATTGTGTATACAGGGTTATATCTTCCTTTCGCCCATCTACTTCTCTATAGCGGGAAAACCAGGAAATGTCATGAGTCCAAAAATTTCCAAAAAAAAAAAAAAAAATCTAACTATAACTTCATTTACCTACAGGGATTTTCGTTTCAAAATTGTTGATACCGTCGTAATGAGCCGAAATTATATTGTATTATATAATTAAATTTGAAAAATTCAATAAGTAAACCTATAAGTTCCTACAAATAATCTGCTATTCTTTATAATATGTTAGCATATATACTTTGATCATATGATATAAACTATATATGGATTATGGCCAGGATAGCAATTGTAATTGCTATCTCTCTCTATCATTCAATCTATTTTGCTGTAGTAGACGTTCGTTCATCAATTGACTAATGTAGAACTTCAAAGCTTTCCCTAAAACATTAAATTTAAATTAATACTTTTTTCGTTAATCAAGTAAATCGAATCAAAATTAGAAAGCCGATGATTTTCTCTGCCCTTTACACCTTGGCACTGAAGCTAAGTTTATATATTCCTTTTATATTTGCATTGATTTCGTTACATCGTTTCGTTGATCTACAGTTATTGGCATCTACATGACATTCAAGTTATCAAGCGATCATTCTCCACCGACATATTTATTGTTTTTGTCTATGCATAAAGATATGATGAATAATAGTAATGAATAATCAAAGAAGGGGAAAAAATATCTGACTATATAAGGAACACGTTTCTGCTATTGTTTGCAACGGACAATGTCATCTCTTTCTATGGCCAAGAAAGCGAGCGAGCATATAGCAGAGAATTTAACTTTGATTTTCTATTCTGATAAACTGGAATTCACTGAAAATTTTTTTGCAATAAGGATTTCATTTTTTATTTAATTCGAAATTTGCATCCGACGAATTCATGTTTTTCTTTTTTTTTTAATTTTAACTGAAGCTACTAGTGAAAGTGCTCGAAATAAGTGCAGTCACTGTCAGCGTAAGCGCGCTATTATATTGTTAACTTATTTCTTACAAAACCTCGTCCTTTTTTCTACCTTTAGTGTATCTGAGAAAACTGAGAAAACTGCCGAACTGTGGGGTCGGTTTGCTTCGTTAATATTCATAAACTTTTCATATTCATGACCGAAGAATGAGAAAAATGTTCGTGCTGTTAAAACGTTCGCAGCACTTAGAAGAAGGCTTCAGAGACCCCATATATTCGTGTATATATTGTTGATGAGTCTCAAATTCTGAACCGATTATTACCTACTAGTGCAAGCACTGGTTAATTACGGAATTTTAAGTAAGATGGTATGTGAATCTAGGACAAGTTATATTTGTAACGTCAAATTATATTCGGAAAGCGGCAACAATTTGCACGATACGATAACTGAAGTATTGGAACCATATCTCGATAAGTGGTATAATACATCTTTGATAATAGTATGGTATGTCTACACAATGTCGAAGGCAGAATCTGTGGCACCGTCAAAATAAGCTGTGGACAAACTGGCACACGAACACAAATAAAAGTGAGTGTAAATCGCCGGAAACGACAAGTACTGGTGGAAAGGTGAACACGTAAAAAAGATAAGAAAGTCACAATGATTTCAACAATCCATCGAATTTTTGATTATTATGAATTTCACCCGGTAACAGAGGAAATTTCCTTATAACCATTAGCGATAGGTGATGTGTTAAACCCTTTCTGTCTTTTTGTGCAATCTTTTGTGGTAAACATAGTTCTGGCCGAAAAAATAAAGCAATCGTTTTCAACTTTGCAAAAACAATGAAAATGGGAACAAGTTGATATTAATAATGGATCAAATTGACAAAAGAGCACGTCCACAGTACAATATAAATTGAGAACATCTCGGTCTTCTGGATTTTTAGTCCATAGTCCAGCGTAAGCTATAACAGATAAATGTAAATCAGACAAGCCCACCCATTACGAAAAGGTGTGAAAGTTTAGTATTTTTATTTATTTAATATCGTTTTTGTAGGAAAACGATATTGGGAATAAAAGATCCGATGATAGCCGATTATAATTTTTGTACTTGTTTTTTATTTTTTTATTCTTTATGTGTAAAGTTATTTAATTTAAAAAAAACTCATCGAAGGGTGTTTAATAAATTTTATATAATATATATATCCTTCCATACATACATAGCGGATACAATAATCATTCATTAGAGGCCTAAATTAAATGCAGTCTCTTTCTTCCTGGTTTAAATTTATGATCTCCAGTTTCTTTGAAGAATGTTCAGAATTTTAGTTTTCCATTGCCTTTTACTCAGCGAATTTACGTCAAAATGAAACTTTGACATGAAATCGATCAAATTCTATTTCAACTTCTATGCACTGATCAAGGCTATATTGAAAGTCTGTTGAAGCCATGAAAACATCCACGATGGAGTAGAAAAAATTTTTGAATCTTTTGCTAATTAGCTAAAATTATTTCGTGCTGATTATGGTAAGGCTTTATACGATTAAATTGTTTCATGTTATCAACAGCTAGCTTCAACTTGTCACTTCATACAAAACAAAGTTCGTTCTTTTGAAAAAGGAAAAAAAAACATAAATGAATGAAATAAAAAAACAAAAATGTATATGAAAAAAAGTCATTAGCACACTGCAAGGCATAAAAGGATAACAGATTTTACTGCCAATTTGTAAGAAAAGAATTTAAACAAAAAACGATTTACTCACACACATATTTGCAATCCTTTAGAGCGTGACGACATCAGCGGCAGCAACAACTACAGGATGTCTAAGATAAGTTAAACATCTTTAACATCTTGTTGGGTTACATTGCCTTTTGGTTGGGCGAATGAGTGACAACGTAACTACAGATAAGTCGATTTCTATACGCATTCGGTAAAGAAGCCAAGAAACCAGTTTATGCAGGATTTCGTTTTCCTTCGTGAGTTTGAGTTCGAAGAAAAAACTTTCCCAATAAATTGTATTTCTTCTTCTTGTCTAGTCTTAGCTTGACTGGATAAATGTTGACAGTTTCCTTAACGCTTCGTAATCAAAAAACAAATAGTTGCGTTTTCTAATTGTGTATGTCTTCTGAAGTAAATACAAATGAAATTCAAGAAAAGAGAGCAAGTTACCTACAACTTGTTAACTATATATATATGTAAAAGTAACAATAAAAATACATAGTGGTTTTAAATGATTACATAAGAAATCGCAATCTTTTAATTGTTTGAGCAAAAAAAAAAAAGAAAAACAAGGAAAAATAAAGACGTAAATGTCTACAGTGTTCCCAACTAACTAATAGAAACCGTGTCACTCTTTAGTTTAGCGTAAACTTTCACTTATGAAATTGTGACTGTGTTCGCTGGCACACCCTTGATTTTTACATAAGACGATATATAAATTTTGTCATGTCTCGGCTGCAGTATTCAGAATCGCAAATTAGAAGCCAGATGTGATCAAGATGTAGTTTACTTTTCTGTTCCTTTTTTAATAGGAAATTTTGATTTCAAAACGTACGGTCTCAGCTTGATTTAATCAGATTAAGTTTGAAAGTATTTTTAAACCGTATATAAGTACATATGAGTTGAAATGCTCTTAATGAAGAAAAATGTTCGAAGGATTTTTATCAATAATTTAAGAATTATGGCGAGTTATCTACAGAAAGGTTCAAATTGTGTTTGTTCCCTTTTGGAATTCCGGAATTTTGGAATGTGAAGGCTTGCAGTTCAACAACATTGCAACTTATTTCAATTTTTTGATCAGAAATATTATTAGTTTACCTAAGTGCGTTTATTTTTGTGTGTTTACGTTGGATACATGGATCAAACGAGGCCCGCAGGTCTAACAGGTAATTTACGGGATGATTAAAGAGCATATAATAGCCCGGCATACGCCAGACACCTTCTGTTCAGTTCACAATATCACCGTCTGTTTGTTGAAACTTGAAGATCCATTGTAGCTGAATTCGTAATAGAGAAGTCTGCAAGAAGACTACGCCGGCAAGTCAACATCGTCAGTAAGATATAGAAGCGCAGTCAGACCAGACGGGGTATTGTAATTGTACGAGACATTCTTAACAGCAATACAAATTGATCAATTATTCGTCCACTGAATAACTTCATGGAGATGAAAAAAGATATAGCAACAATGGGCGTTGTATGTCCAGCAAGGACGGAAATCAAAATATTGAAAATAAGATGAGTGAAGAGCTCCCTTTAACCATTTCATTATATTTATCCGGCCAATATCGTTGCGTTCCCCGACATACAAAACAAAACTTTGCGGAAATATCGCACTTGTTTAGTTTAAAAGTTGACGACCGCTTGCAAGGAAACTAAGTAAATTGTTCTTGCTTGGTTCGGCTAATGTTGAACGAGAAAGCAAATGCAGAAGTTAACAACTCGTGTAGCATTTGGAATGGGCCCTGGATATTAAGATCCATGTCGGACATAGATCCCAATGTCTTAATAAAAATCCATAGTTGATTTATGTTTTTTTTTTTTTTTTCTTGCTTATGTAAATCCAATATTCGACTGATAGAGCATCAAGGTATTAAATTTACAAGCTTTTAGCTACACGGTCACCAAATAGACAAGTAAATGATAAGTCCGAAAAAGCGCCTATCTAAGTCGAATCAATAATACCAGGCTAACCAAGAATATGTATGTGTATAAAGTTTAAGTTCTCCGAAGCGTACTTGCTGAGTTACAAGCATAATGAAAAAGCTAGTGTACTATCATTTGGGGCCGTTGAATCTCAAGAAAAAAAAAAAAAAAAAAAAAAAAAAATTTTTTTCTTCTTTTATGTGTTTCAAAACTTATTTTACAGAATTTTGCCTTTTAATGCTTGACTGCATATTTAGCAATAGCAATAGCAACATCTGAAGGCGAAAATGTTGAGAAATAAAAGTGAAATTCAACTAGAAATTAATTGTTGAGTAATTGAAATTTTATTTATATTCCTTTCCGTTTAGAAGTTATATCCGTTTGTTTGTCTGAGAATATTTTTGGTAAATTTTTCTTTGGTCGTCTGGTTGATTGTTTGGCTGGTTGAGTAAGTAAAATATGTCCTGTGGTGTAAAAGATTTTCTATGCAAACAACATAAAATTAAAAGTATAACCCCAAGGGAAATTGTAATGGAAACCAAAATAGAAAAAAAAAAAAAAAAAACAAAATATCAAATGATATGAGTATTGGAGTCAAGTCTTTGATATCCAATATCTATTGTAATTATTTTGAATCAAGGGAAGTAATTCTACTTTTCTTACCTGTAAAATTTCCCTCGTATGCAACAAGAACTCCTTGCAAAATGCATAAAGTTTTCTCGAAAATATATTTTTACGCAAATATTTTCACAGTACCTTGGAAACTTATGATGGCTATCACGGTTTTCAAAGAGTTGTTAATAAATCCTTACCTCGGATTTCCCCGATTACCAATTGCGTTCATTCTAATACGATTAATTTTTATTTTTTTTTTGCAAACCTTGGCAAGCCGTAGTAGAAACTCATTTTCTTTACTGGCGTTACGGAAACGAGCAGATACGGAGATGCATCTAATTAACTTAGATATTTAACCACTAAACCCGCCAGGGTATACTGAAGCATCGAGATCACATTAAATTTAAGATTTAAATTTGATGGAAGTAGGCTGCGTCATACGCCAACCTTCCACAAGCCCTGACAAGCTTATTATCGGATTATTTAACTTTGCGAACGCGCGTTGTTGCATTTCCCAGTAAAGCTATTAATACCTTTTATATCAATATGAGAGAAATTGTTACGGTCGCTCTATCCCATAGTTTGCGCACAATACAATAGCAGTGTTAGGGGGACAAAGCTTAGTCTAGGATTTAGTCGGCTCGTAAAAGCACTGACTTAGTCTTTTGCCGTGGTGGCGGAATGCATCATTAGAGGAATTCTCTGCGTGTTGACTCAGCCTATGTAAATCGTGGTCAAGTAGTGGTTCTAAATCCGTTATAGGCCAAATATTTGTAATGCATCAGTCCCATCAGTACCTTAAGTGTCTGGTAAACACTTTAGTAACAATGCCAACAGCTTTTTTTTTATTCTTAGGATTCTAGAGTGTCCTTGGTATGTATCTCTATATTGGGAAAGGTGTGGAGAGGGTGTGGCGACCCTACCTAGTGCAATTCGCCCGTCTACTGCGTATTTAAATGAAGTTATTCCAATAAGATAGCAAATGTAAAGATGTTCAAATTTTAATTATTTACGTGTTAT
This sequence comes from Glossina morsitans morsitans, assembly GCA_001077435.1. Lineage (NCBI taxonomy): Eukaryota > Metazoa > Arthropoda > Insecta > Diptera > Glossinidae > Glossina > Glossina morsitans. The sequence goes on along the minus strand of CCAG010016160.1, from coordinate 61,311 downwards.
TATGTTTCTATACGTTTTAGTTAAATCTAATTTATTTTCTCCCCTTCTTAACGATACATTTCCTTAACAAGAAAGCCACTGTCACACTTGTATAAACTTTTGCATGGTTGTTTAGTAGAAAGTTTTGTTTAACGAAATTCAATACATTTTCCAGAGTTTGCGGTAAAGGAATTTGTCAAAGTACTTTAAGCCGATTTCACATTTTCAGAATGACTGATTAAATTATCGGTACAGAAGAAAAGCTGAAGTTAGATAGATATACACGTACAAAACTTTACACTAAATATATTTAATTGATTTTAATTAAAAGCACATCGATGGTTTATGTATGTCTGTCATGCATTTTATGTAGGAATCGCGTGTATGTGTAATGACTCTTAAGTAAATTTTCTTAAAGTTTGCCTTTAGTTTCATCAGTGAAGCACTAATTGAATTACAACGACTACAAGATAATGAATTATTTATTATTTGTATAAAATAAGACTTAATCAAAAAAAAAAAAAATATAAAATAAAATAAAAATAAATCCTTTTAAAAATATCCTTTAAGAATGCTAATTTTATACATAGCATATACACACACTATCTGAATATACTCAGTGTCTACTTGTTTTTCTTTTCTTTGCAATAAGCGTTAGTTAGGTGTGTATGTAATTTAAAGCGCAAAAGTAACTTTGCAACGTGTTGCCTGAAACCACTTCCGTTTCCTGAGCAATAAGTGCATATATAAAGCAGAAGTAGGAGGTGATACACTACATAGCGGTAAGTTTTGGAAATGTATCGTTTTGAGAAAAAAGAAGACAAGACCTACGCATTTAGAGTAATGTGTGTAGTTGGGGGCCAATTAAAAAAAAAAAAAAAAAAAAACCAAAGAGAAAAAGGAAAAAAGAAAATAAAGAAAAAAAAAACAATATTGAAGCAAAGTTGGCTCTTATTACTACTGGCAAGTTTAAAATATTTATATAGGAAAAAAGACAAGAACTTGAGCAGAAAGGGCTCTGCTTGTTGGATTAATGGAACTAATTTGCATATGTATGTGAAAGTTTTTAAGAGAAAGTTTCTTTCAGCTTTTCTTTCCTGTAAACACGCTCTGCATGGTTAAGTTTTTTTTTTCTTCGTCTTCTTTTTGCTTGGATTTGAAAAGCGAGTTCTATTAGCGTCAAAAAAAAATGTTTATTTTTTTTTTGAAATTTTTATGTAGCTTTGATTTCCCAACTTTTCCTTCCGCTTTTTTCGATATCTCTCCGTCTCCCTTTCTCGTTCTCTTTCTCTTTCCCTTTCGCTTTCTGTTTCGTGTTTCTGTTTTTTTAAATATGCGCGTAATTTATGATTATTTGCTGAAAAGAAAAACATGAATGGAACTTGTCACTTGTTTGTTAAGATCATAAATCATCACATTTTATAAAATCAGTTGTAATACAAATCTATTATCCATAAATGTATGTTTGTATGCATTCGCACACAGCATGAATGCACGTTTTTGGCAACCTGAGGTATATATACGTATTCTCATGTTCGCAAATGCCAAAACTTGGTCTGCAACTCTCGTCAGATCATGAATCATAGATTGAATTAGAAACAAAAAAAAAAAAAAAAAGTGCACTGACAATAACCGACCATTTATACCCCTTTCTTAAAGAGGTATTGTGGGAATAGGTTAAACAAGGTCCCAGTGGCGCCGCAAACACTTCACTTAGATCATAAACGAGCCGTTCTGAAATTGTTCGCACGTATCGAGCTTATATTACGCATAATTCAAAGTGGAGAAAAGGTCGCATTTTCTAACGACAGTTCTGTAGTAATTCAAAACCAGATCTTACGACGTGCTTTCCTTGGGCGATGGCAGTGCTTTCAAATCGGGCAGGATGAGAGAACATATTTGCGCGCTTAGAGTTTTTTTGGAAATGGTGACCCATTAAAAGTACCGTCCACAGGGGCTTTAGGCTGCAAGAACCGCCTATCGTTGATAGTATGGTCTTTAGCATTTTCGTTCTGACTACCATATGTCAACTTCTTAGTGAATACTTTTCCTCGGTCATTGTTAAAAAGATTTCTCAAAGCTTTTTCTGCCAAACTGTGTTAACTAATAGTGTTTGCTAATAGTCGTCAAGATTTTTAGGACGCTCCTCCATTTCAGGAGGATTTGAAATTGCACAGCATTTCAATTCATTGTAATATTTGTTAACATTAGAAGTTAAAGGGACGGAACGCTCCACAACTATTTTACAGTATAGTCAGTCATTAAAGATATTCTCCGTAAGCTCACGCACAACATTTTCAAAATCCAGCACATTTACTGAGTAGAGAAATAGGAGTTAACTTTAACGGCAAATTGGTGGTCGCGTTCAGCAATGCATTTCATTTTGCGTTAAACATTACACTTTCCTTATTGTGATATATGAAATATTGATTGCTGCAGTAGTTTCAATGAGCAAACTATTGGATGTCTGTTCGACATGTCGAACATTCGAATTTCTTTAAGCAAGCGTAGAAACGTAGAAGGGCAATAAATGAAAGAAATATTTCATACGCTAGTACGCTTTCTCCAGGAACATGGTTAATGACTACGTCTCCATGGTTACCTTAGAAAGTAAAATTATCGTTGTTTAGTTCACTAAATCGTCTGAATTCCTATATTTGCTCCAGACAAAGTGTAGCTTAGATTCACAGTAAACGCGAATTATATTTTCGAACTTTTTTGTGTGCGTGTTCCGTTGAATGAATGTGAATGCAGCAAACTGTGATTAATAGTTTCGCAACAAGCTGACAAATATATACAAGAAATTCTGCTTTCTACGTATTAGGTTAGGATTTTTTTTAAATTAAAAATAATTTTTTTTTTTTTTCAATATCAAATCAGTAACAAAACACAAATTGAAAATTCAAGTAAGCAACAACTGAGGCAAGCATGTGCATGGATCTGTTTTCATTTCCTTTTGTTAAAGAAACAAAAAAGAAAAAGCAAACAAAGAGTTATGGATATACATATGCACGTATGCGTTTATGCTGCCTGATATTTTCAAATGTTTCCGTTTACCAACAACAACAGCAGACTAACAATCTAAACTTGTTGATTTATAGTTTATATTCTAAACTGACAACATGTTGAATATGCTGGTGAGCAGAGACAGAAACTTTTTTTTTATTTCAATTTTTTTTTTACATTTCTTGATATTAAAAAAAAAGAAAAAAAAAGAAAAAAAAAAGAGATGAAAAATTGTGAATTTATCAATTGTTTGTTGTGTTGTTTTATGTTGTGTTATGGTGCTCTCTTTAAATCGTCTACATATGTTGGTGGTTTTACATATGCCTGCTCGAGAAAGGAAGGAAATGAAATTTCAGTGAAACGGAAACGTATGCAAAACACACGTTACCTTGTTGTTGTTAAATCAAAATAACAAAATTGCCTGTTAAGGTTATTTAATGGTATTTTTCGTTGTTCCTCTGCATACACACATATGAATATGAAAGCAATTTCCAAATGCAATTATTAAAAAATTTATTCACATATATATATTCACACACATATATATATATATATATATATATATTTGTTTATATATATATATATTTACTCTAATAGAACAAACGTTACTTAAACACAAGAAACATTTAAAACATTTGAAATACGTAGAGAAACGCGTGCCATTCAAATATAATTCAAGAGCAAGAGGCAAAGTGTGGAACCATAACAATTTCCTTGATTTTATGAAATATGATCCGATACATATTCATATGTGCATGTTTTTTAAATATATATATCTAATTTTTTTTTTCTTCTTTGTTCTTGTTCTTGTTTAACCCATAACATATATTAAAATTTATGTATTGTGATTTTTTCTATCTAACCCCTCGCTCCGGCTTAATTGTGTAATGGTAATGGAAACCCTTTTCACAGCAGAATATTACTTAAAACCGAAAACAGAAAAGCCTTTGAAAACATGTTCATGCTATGCTTCATTAGTAACAAAGGATTGAATACAAACTTTTCCATATATATACATATATATATATATATATATATATATATATATATGATATTTTCGTATATTTTTTGCCACAAAAATTGCCTTAAAAACTACTAAAATATTTTTTTGGTAAAAAAAAATGTTCATGCCTCATAAATTAAGTTTTCCATGTTTTCGTAACATCGAAAATTGTTTTGTGTTGACTTTAGCACGACTTCATTTTTCTGTTTTTGTTTCTGTTTTTGTTTCTGTTTCTGTTTTTGTTTTTTACTCTTATTTATTTATTAATAAATTGATTTAATAGTTTTTCGAAAGGGTATTTATGTGTGAGTAGGTTTTTATGTTAACCTCATTAGGTCATTTATTGTTTGTACATCATTGTAACCCTTAACATAGAAGATTACTTCCACTCTGTCAGCGTAATGCTATTCGAGTCTTATTGTTATTTTTTTTTTATAGTTAACAAGTTAATTCGTTATGCTCGTCGTTACTTTCACCAAAAATTGTACATAAAAATGACCACTATTTGGTTTAGGATGCGGTATAGGTCACCACCACCACCACCACCACCACCAATACTATCTTATACTATTTGAAACATGAAAGATAGACATTTTCCGGTCCCTAATATAATGCAAGATTCCCCATTAATTGAAACATTTGTTCTCGCGTTTTTCTCTTTTTTCTTTTGCAGATTGAAGGAGAAAAACAGATTATTTTGCACATAGTGACAGCTGCAAAAGTGACATCTCTCGGAGGCTGAAAAGCGTGTATGTATGTGCATCAGTAAGATCCATGCCTCCGAACTATAAAATATGAACTTGGACATACATTTATACCTTATTTCTCTATAGATCGTCCTTAACATGGCCGCTTAACTATTCGTTTTTCAAAAGTTATCCTGAAAAGAGTGCAACCGTCTTACATGGGTTTCTTTTGTTTTTTTTTTTTGCATTTATTTTATATTTATTAGAAATTATTCTACAACTGAACTCTGCAGGATCCACTAAAAGGCTTAGAAGATAAAAATAGATTTCGATTAGTTACGCATTGTTCAACGAAAATTTATTCTTTTAAATATTTTTTCTTGACATTTCTTTTATTAAGGACAGTAATGACTGCGCAAAGTACTTTGTATAAATATCAACTTTGTACATAAAACTCTTCATTAAGGGGAACCGGGGGGGGGGGGGGGGGGCTGACCGAATTTAGTTTGTAATAATTCTACTTTTTTTTTACAAGCTGTTTGACGCATTAAGTTGTTTACTTGAAACACTAATGACAAAAACATGTAACATTAGACTTATGGCGGTTTATAAACCGCGCCAACTAATTAAAATCTGCGCAATACTCCACTTGATTTTATTTGTGCCCTCAGTAAATTTTTAGTCTCACGAATAACACCAGAAGTCGCAAATGACTTGAATTTCTTGTAAAAGTCTTGAAAAATCAATGTAGTCTAACATAGTACATTATGGGGATGCAGGAACCTAAAGTCGTCTATCTGCCTACAGGTATGAGAAAGCGCCTCGTGCAAATGATGAGTAACGCCCCAGTTATATTCTTTGTTAACACAGTAGCCGGGCGGTGGAAGTTTATTATGCGGTAATCGAAAAGTGATAGCTTTCTTCCGAGCGACAACATGGAGACCTGATAAGTTAGTTGCAAGACCATTTTTTGTGTTTGTGAATTGTGTGATTTAACAATCTTGACAATGGGGCGTTTTTTAACACACTATTCCTTTGAAATACCCGCCTGTATTGGTGAAAAGTCGAAAAAATTACATATAACAAGACATTGTTTTCTTCTACAACTAGTGGCCGATCGTAAGGCTAGAAAATGCCCCTTAGCCTTACAAATTTTTGATTCAATTATTATGGCAGTTAAAATAAAAATTGTTTGCTGATTTGGTTTAACGGTTAATACAATGCAGAATCATTCTTTGAATTGATTTAAGTTGTCTGCTTGTCCTTCTAACTGTTTGACATCAGTCCTTGTTTTTTCTGTTCATTTACAAAGTTGCGATCAGAACGTACACGAATCCATAATTCGAAGTATATACAAGATATGGAATCAATATATTGGAAAATATCATTGTTCTTTTTGGTGGTCATTGAAAGTGTCGGACCAAGATGGACGTAACCTCTTATTCGCTTTTTTTTAGTTTTTTCGACTCATAATCTTTAACAAAGCCTGACTAATTTTAATAATTTCAGTTCATGCTCTTCACCCTTTACTATCCCTTGTTGTTCAACTGACTGCGGAGGACTCAAAACTCCTCTCATGGTAATGGTTTGCTTGGTGTTAGTGTTTGTGCCGTTAAACCAAATATGCCGACTTTTTTCAAGCCTTATTGTTAGCAAGTATTTAACAACATCTTTACTGCACTTTAGTGACCATTAAATAACATTTGGTCGAACAACAACAAAAATAAAAGGAAAAAAAAGACGTAAAGTAACGTCTAGGGGAAACAATTCAGTTACATTTGCAGCGAATTGTATATAAATTATGTGATTTTTATATAATTTTAGCATAATACACAGAAATTACATTGTTAATGGTTGGACTACTCATTGTAATCTTAGAAAAGGGTTATTTAGATGAGTGCTTTAGTCGAGTGGATGAAATGGTTTAGGTAATGGTCGTTAATGGAATAGGGTTAGCGATGACGGTCAAATTTATGAGATACGTTGCTTCCTTAAAAAAAACTTTATATGTATTATGTGAAATAATGACGCGAAAATGTCTATAATTTTGTATTTTATGGACATTGACATTATTGGCACATTAGTAAAAAATCGAATACGTTTCAGGGAAATTTTGCATAAATCGTCCACTTTTATTAAATTAAAATTCTTCCATTTTATCGAACTTAGGGGAAAGAGAAAATGAGTTAAAAAAACAAATGTCAAAAATATATATCATAAGATCTCAAAAAAAAAAAAAAATATATATATATATACAAAACAATCGGCACATTTTTGGTAATTGTCAGTAGACTAAACCCAACCATATGTGTAGTGAAAACAAGGTTCTATAGATTGCGGCTTAATATCTTATAGCTGTATTTTCTTCACTTTTTTAGCATTAACAATAAAAATATTATAGATGAGTAACACTACTTCACTTATTTTCATAAGCAAACGCCAACGACTATCAGTCAGCCAGGGCCAAGGGGAAGCTTAATTTTCATGCGAACCCTGGTATAGAAGGGATTTGAAAGCCTGAATTTACGTAATTCTAGTTTGAGAAGAATTTTTCTTTTTTCAAGGGTACCTACTGCAAGAGTTTCCGCCCCCAAAGGACTTAATTTGTACAAGCCTTTTAGTCAAGACGGGCTCCCAAAAATACACCTCCTTCTATACTTCTTTTAAACATACAGCTGCAGATTTATACGCCAAGTTGCTATTCTAAACATACTTCCATCATAAAATTTCAAAAGTTCGTCTACTTTTGTCATATAAAGGTCTTCTTTTTGCAAGAATATTGATATGAGATGGAGTCCAAAAAACACAATGTCCCCTCTGGTCCGAGGTTTCGTTGTACGCTGTATTTTTGTATGTTAAATTTCGACTTTCTACAGATTTTTGCCTAGAAATATGCTATTCATATAAATATCGCCTACAAACGATATATGGCGAGCTGTTACGAAAGTAGTCCAATTCACTTCATTATCAATAGGTTTCGCCTTCGGGTCAGAAGACATCTATGAACCACACTTTGTCAAAAAATTACACAAACTGCGATCTGTACGGTGAACATAAATATAAACAGACAGATCGATCCAGAAAATGATTCTGGAACGATTTATTTAATAAAATGTTGAGTCTATTTTAAATGATTTTAGATAATAAATACGTGGACACAAACTTATTATACCCTGTACTACAAATAGTAGGGGATATAAAAATTACCAGGTCTGCACGAGGATCTCGCTGCTTTTGTCTCCCAATCACGACTTTAACAGCTTAAACGAAGGACGAATAGATAGACGAGTGCGATTTTTCGGATGTCATTAATACGTTTTACTGAATTGCATGAATGGAATAATCGCATCAGTAAAGAGCCATGGGAGAAGGTGATTATAAAAAACTTGAAAGAGAAAAAAAATATAGAAAGGAAAACATGTAAGAAGATTATATTTGGCTGGGACCCATCCATCCCCATTAAAGGGATTTTTTGTTGTCATAAAAAACTGAATGCGATAAAATTCGTCTTTCACCTTTCACTTCATTAAAAGGTATTGTTAAGAAATATTAATCTACCACGTCGTTACGTCGACTATAATTAATTTAAAATGAACACACTTAGCTTTTTGCATTCTGTTCTCCAAGTCCTTTTCTTTAATGCCCATATATAGCGCTGGTAACGCAGTTTTAGCATATAATTGTTTTAAACTTCCTGTCTTCTTTTTCTTATGATTAATAAAAACAAAACCTCAAGAAGGTGAAAAAAACAGAAAGAAAATTTAATCACTTACACCTTTGTGCGGGCATGGTTGATTTTATCCCTTTTCACACATAAATAATAGAGTTTTTCGCAAAGCAAATGTGAAAAATTCAAATTTCTATCATTCATTATTTGTGAGTAATAAGCAAAAACCCACAAAATTTTTGTTGAGAAAAACGGATTAGTGTTCACTTGACGCTTCAGTGCACGTGCTTGTGCTCTGACAAATTTTGGCCATTTTCAATAGCAACCCGCGTGCAAAAACCAGTGCAACCTGCGTCCAATGTTTCCATCAACTTCGAAGTCGATATCGTGTCAACAGCACATATGTGTATCACACTCAACGCAGACACACAGACGGATAGACTTGGCTGAATCAATTCAGAATGTGATTATAAAAATAATAATAATAATAATAATAATAATAGTAATAAGTAAAAATTAAAGGCAAATAAATAAATAAATAAATAAAACCTTATAGTATTAATAATAATGAAATACATTAACGTAACAAGACAATAAATACTCAATAAAAGTTCACTTTTTTTACTGTTTTTTTCTTATTAATTTTTCAATATGGTGTCCATATGCAATCTCTTCGCAGTGTATCTATTTAGAAATGTATCATTTGAATAGCAGTAGTGGCAGCAAACGTGATGACACATAAATCACTTCAAAACCTATAGAGATCCTTGGAGAGCATGTCTTTTTCAAAAGTAACAACAAGCATGCATCTTCACCCTCAATTATAAGAAAAGTAAAAGTCTTCTGATGACCCTATAAAAAGTAAACTGACGTAATTCTCAGTTGAAAGAAGAGAGATAAAAAAAAAACAAAAACAAAAAAAAAAAAAAAGACAAGAGAACTAATATTGACACTTTTTTAGTGTTAGCCTCGTTCGATTCCTTTCCTACCTCACTCATCTCCGTTGCTTAATAGAATGTTTGACCCTTGTTTATGGGAAAATAAAATAATATTGATTGTGTATCTATGGGGACAATGGTCATTTGATGATATGGGCTTGTCTTGAGCAATTTCGTACGTTTTTTCTTCCTTTTTGTTGTTCATTGTGCGTTTTATTTTACTAAACTATGTTACTGACTATGGCTTCTGCCTCATCTTCTCAATGTAAAGCGTTTGTCGTAAAAACGATTCTCCATAATATGTGTTTAACATTTATATTACCTTTACTTGCTTACATGACTGTTTGACTGACTAAATTTTGCACGATGATCGAACGGAAGCAACTCGTAAAACTAGCGAAATGTGAATTATATCCTGTCTGTCTTTTGTTGTAAGTATTGCACTTGAAATAACTTTCTTTGTAATTGCGCTCAGTTCGCCGAGTAAATAATAATCATAAAATATTTTCTTTTTTTTTTCGTGGATAACACAAGTGATGGTCATTCGATTATGTTTGTTTGGCTTAGTCATGAGTCCACCAAAACATATCATGAATATATAGCTTTTCAGTGGTTGTCATTCGTTTCTTCATAAAATTGCTATTAATTCATGACGAAAACGAATTTATTTTTGGTTTTTTATCATTTTATAATAGCACATGTACTCGCATATAGAAAACTGCTATAAATTTTATTGATATTTATTTTCCGATGTGCGCTGAAGGAGCAACAAAAGATTAAGTACTTACCGAATGTGTCCTTAAAAATTTACTTTTATCCAGTTTTTACTTTAGTATCGCGGTAGTTGATGAAATTTTGTACAACGTTGAGCTTAAAGTACGATGCACAAAAGAAAGTTACATAAAAATTTGTTCACGTCGATAAATTGTCGATATATTAAGCCTGCACCTTAGCGAAGATCCTTTCGAGTCGTTGGAGAGAATTCCCCGCATATCAATAAGGCCGCAAAACTGTGTTTGCGAAGAAAAAGTGAGAAGAATATGCCGGGTGCACGCAAAATTATGAACGATTACCCGAATTTGCCAAATAACGTGATATTTTTAGGAACTTAGGAAACATCTTTGTTAATAGTTTCTCGCGTGTTTTTTAAGACAAACTGTGAGACGGTACGCAGAAACCTCATTAACTCTCAACATAGTCTTATGCTTTAATGCCACGATACATTGGCTGCGTAGTGTTTTATTATACCCTACATCACTTATGGTGCAGGACTAAAGATTAAGCTTGTCTCGCCGTCCATCTTTTCTTATGTTCAACCTAAATTTCGCAGTTTTTGAGACCCATACGACGAATTTTATTTAAAAAGGGTCAGATCAGACCAATTTTTCGATCACCAATTGAAACGAAAATTCTTTATGAGAATAACTGCATCATACGACGTGTTGTGGGTATTTAATGATGGGCAGTGTCTCACTATATTGTTTTTACTTGATTCTTGTTTTTTTTTTTTTAAAACTTACTTATTTTCATTATCAAAACAATAAAATTTATTCTGGGCGCATATACAACGAAAATTACTTTTTCTTTATACATTGCCTTTTCCTATGCTTTTAAGAAATTCTTTGCTCAGATATTAATGCAAATAATTGCTAAATTTGAGAACAAGTGGGGAATGAGGAGAGAAAGAATCGCTTTCTTTAATAATATATACCGCATCCTATGTTCGATTTTTGGTTTTGATTTATAATCCCAGTTCAGAGCAGAATTTCTCCACTTTTTGACGATTATTCTGAATTTCTATGCATGATTTGTTGCTCATAATCGAAGATGGTTCAGTATGGTTGCTGTTGATATATTGACATATTATGTCCTATTGCCCTTCTAGAAATTGTTATGCAGCTAAGTTGGAAATTTTTTCATTTGTCTTCTCAACTTGCTCTAAATAACACTAACTCTTAACGAACAGTCAGAGGGATTTTGTGGTAAAGAGCGCAAATGTGTGTATGCGTAACAATGAAAATCATAAAATTTTACAGCATAAACCATTAAAAAGATTAAGTAAATTTAAAGCGGAATTTTGAAAACATATACGTATATATATATGCATACATATTTACGCATACATATTTATGCATGCATATATAGGAGTGAAAACTGGCATGTATATAAAATAATAAAACCACAATAAAGGTAACTCTTTGAAAAACGTGAAGCAAGGAAAGGAGTTTGTAAGTTATATAATAATTATGGTGGATAGAAAAAGTGTCTTTAATGAGAATTTCGAAGCAAATCCTCTCTATATAAAGGATAGGAACACAATTAAATATTTTGATATTCGACTTACTAAAATTTATTGAGCGTAACAAACAACAAAGGTGGCATTATCTAGTCGTAAAGGTAGAACTAATGGATACGAAATGGTTTGTGCGAATATAAAACTTTGACTCCTGACACACAGACATACAATGCGATACATTATAACACATATTCTAATAGTGTTTATAATTTATTGGAAATTATGTTGACAAAGGTTACCTGTAGCAGCATGCAAAATATATATAAGTTGGACAAGATAAGAAAAATAAAAATGCATTTAAATATGTGTGCGTTTGTGTATGCAATGCGTGAGTTATACTGGTTAGAGTTAGGGAAATAAACATAAGATTTTATGATCTTTCACAACAATTACATCATGCGGTAAATATGCAAAAATCCGCTAGCAAATCAACACATGTATGCGTGAGTTTTTCCATATTCGTATACAATCCAACAAACGCTTATAAATGACGGCGTATTGTGTGGCGGTAATTGTAAAAATTGTCAAACACTAAATCACTTGCAACCATAATCATAAACTTTAACGATGCAACATGTTTCACTTACCCATCCATTTAACGTTAGAAATGCACACACGCATAGGGATGTGGATGAAGATTTTTATCATTTTCGAAGAACGCTTTAAAGCATTTTATACACACACATGCATACATGCATACACATGTCAAATTCCTTAAAAAAAATTTTTTTTTCATTTTTTTTTTCGTAAACATTTTCAAATATCACATTTAATCCTCGCGTGTAATACCGAACGGCTTAAAGTAGTAAACACAGCTGTGCTTGCCGATGTCGACGCTGTTCAGGCGTTCAGCGGAGAATTGAAAACTCTAAATTTGATTATGACTTGACAAATAATTGTCAGTTTTGATGTGCTTTTGCCGTCGATTACACTTGCCTAAGTAATTGTAAATATTGAATTTAACCTTCCTTTTCATTTCATCATTTGGCTGCCTAAGGGTTAAATTGTTTTTCGCCATTACAACTAACCCTTTTTCAAACACTTATTCATTTACTCATTCACTCATTCACTCATTCACTCATTCGCTCATTCATTCATTTGTTCTTTCCTTCATTTAGCAGGATTATTTGGTTTTGCCGCTATCGCACCGAGGTTGATTGACAATTTGCCCGCATTTTAAGAGTTTGAGGATTGTGTCGGAGAAGGAGTCGCTTTTATATTGTTATATTTAAAAGTTAAAATTAATAGAAATTTCCTGCTAAGAGCCGACAAACAGTGAACATTTTATGCTAGTCATGGCCGCAATTCAAACGAGATGAGTTACAATAGATATGCAAAGTTCTTCTCCTTTTTTTTTTTTTTTTTGTTTTCTCCGGCGATTTTGTTATTTAGATTGGCTTACGTATTGTTTGACAATTTAAAGCCAACATGTTGTTGCTTCTGCTGTCCCTGTATACATAAGTTTAAGATTTAATCCTTCCCAAAGGATACATTTTAGTTAAATAATATAATATGTTTACACATGTATCCGTATGACTTTAGTACATTAAGAGATGGTACGAGATAATGAGCATGCGATATATATTGCAAAGTTACAAAATAAAGCGGCAAGGGTACGATTTGGATTTATAAGAAGTCTGGACAGCATGGTCTCGCCTAAATTGTACGAAAGCAGACAGAGCTCATCGTCGTCGTGTATACGTCACTTACACGTAAACTCCAGATTCAAGCTATATATATATATAGTTTGGACCGAATCTAGTTATGCTCACATCTAGATTCACATACGATTCATTCGCTCATTTATAAAGCTTGCACACGTACATACTGCAAATCCGCTGTTATAGGATCGGGCGATATTTCTAATACAATCGTAATTTCATCATTTACTCCAACGAGACGAGTCAGAAAATATTTTGGATAAAATTTGCCCTGCAAGATAAAGTTATGAGGATAGGCAAACAGCAGGCGTAGTTCAATCGTTATCTCTATGCATACCTTTTAATGCATATGATTAGAGGTAACAATCATTTGGCAGGTCAGCCGTGAATGTAAATGTTACAAGTGACTCGTATTCGTTTCATTTGTATATTGTTTTCTTTTTCCTATTTCGTAATTATGAGCGAGCCTTTGGGGTGACTCTCCTGATTTTTATATTTTTCCTATTGAACAAAAGCATACGACTAAGCTCAACACTCTTAGCAAACTTTGAGATCATAATCTCAGAAAAATAAACAATAACTCGTCTTTTGTTGGGGACAAATCCATCGGTTTAGCTGACATTTGCTTTAAAAATGGAAAGTTAAAATTGAAGATAAAGTTTTGCTATTTCAACAGACATGCATAAGTAGTTGAACCCGTTCCGCTATTCAAGCTAATAAATAATCTCTGACCTTGATGTTCATATGTATGGTAGCAGTACTTAGACAATGTAATAATTTCCTTTGTAGATTATTTAGAGTCGAATATTTTTGGCATTTCGCTTCGCAAACTTCGCTAATACTACTGAGATAGGAAGTGTACAGTTAGACAGTAATTACAATTTCTATAGTTTACTCAACTACGATATTGAAAGTCTTTTAAAACGAATGCAAAACTTCATCAAGCGATACTCTAATCGAAACATCTAAGCTAATCTACAATACGATATTTAGTGATATCATCAAGCAGGACTTACTCCAAATGTTTCATGTCTTTTGTGTTTCTGATATGGATTTTTCCTGTCTAATCAGTTATATTCAGTGCGTCAACTTCATGTAAAGAAGGGATAAAAATTATTTAAAGTCTTGTAGGCTCATATTTTAAAATAAACAATCGTTTTTGAGCCTTCGTACATCACTTTCCTGTCGACAAATGCTTCCATCAGGTTAGATAAAAACGCAAAAGACTCTGAAAAATGTTATTCGTTGAGTGTAATTTTTTTGCGGCTCACACTTTTGGAATTCTTTATCCTTCAGTTGGATGGTATTTATTTTAGTTTCATGAATATCGAGAATTGAATTAATTTGCCATAAAACTGAGTTAATTTAATCGCTGTATACGCATGTGATATACTTAAGATATTATTTGAATGTAGCGGGAACATTATTTTGCTTTGAACGGATTGAAAATGTGCTACAGAGCGCTTTTGTGTACTATGGACATGGACAATGTATTTTAAAACTTAAGTATTCTTATCTGTCACTTCATGGTGCACGCGTTCAATGTCGTAAGCCGTGAGAACATTTTTTACGTATTGACGAATTGTTTCATAAGATTCATACATGGATTGTGTACATAGATTTTTGAATTTGTGCTTATGAGCCTAAAACTGAGCAGCAATCGATTGTTAAGACTTTTCTTCCAAAAAGGAACCAAACCTGGCGAAAGTATCTCGCCCTCGAAGTAAAGGATCCGTTCCCCGAAACATTGGACAGAAAACGAAAGCTTATTAATTTTGATCGGTATAGAAGTGTTTGTTGTTGTTCGGTTATTGAAACTGTGAAAAAGGACAAAACTCGAGTCGAGTTTAAGTGAGACGCGATCAATTAACAGAAATCGTTTTCAGCACACTTTCAATAGTTTTAATTAGTTTAGTTAGGGTGAAATCATACTTGATAGGTAAACTGCTTCCAACCTATCAATTGCATCGTCAGTAGATACAGATGATTATCGATGCTCTCCTAATATCAAGTCTGCCAAAGGTTTGTAATGAAACGAGGCCGGATTCATTTATATGAAATGGTCATAATTTCATAAAGTCTTTAACATAGTTTTGCTGATTTTCTCTTAAATAATATCTGAATGAAAAAAAAGAAAATAAAGAAATTTATAAGTAACACTTGAGATTAAAATAAAAATAAAGCCATTGTATGTATATCTACGACTATTTACGCTTGCACAAAAAAAAAAAAAAAAAAAAAAAAACAAAGAAAAGAAAAGAAAAACGAACCGGCTTCCCATCCTTCATTTAGGTCGCACACAATGCTTATAAGTGTGTAAATATTCCTTGACTACTCTAAGGCTTGAATGAATTTGAATTGCTGAGTGACTCGCTTTACGCAAAACAATCAAAAACAGTAATAATGCCTCCTCAACAAATGTTTTACGAGATGTTGCTGCGAGATGTGTTGTTGTTGTTGTTGTTGTTGTTGTTGTTGTTGTTGCTGCTGTTGCTGTTGCTGTTGCTGTTGCTGTTGCTGTTGATGCTCTAACTGTTATTACTGCGTGGAAGGGGTAATAGCTTTCAAACAATAAATGTCCGCAAAACCATTGACACGGCACCCAAAAGTTCTGAAACCTGAAAATTATGGTATGAAAAAGACTATTTCAATGCATGTAATCTACGAGTATGTATATATGAATGTTTTGGCTTTTCTGTAACGATAAGTCATTATAAATGTAGACACGTACGTATTATACTATAGTGCCGACTGTTTATGTGGGGATGGCGAGACCGAGGGTGTTGGAATGTGTTGAGCGTATTAGTAGTATGTATGGTCAGGTCGTGGCGGGAAATTGCTAAAACTGTAAGCATCAATGATTTCCGCGCTCACAACATAAATAGGTTTAAGGGGGTGTTCGGAGATGCCTGGCTATGAACTGAAACCCTAACTGACTGAATGGCTGGCTCTCTGTACATGTTAAGCAATTCATCTAATTTGAATGTTGCTTCCATATGATGAACATATGAAAAGACATTTAAATATTTGCTTTTTTATCTCTTGGGGGAATGGGTGTAATTTTGTCCTTTGTTATATAA
The DNA here is from genome assembly GCA_001077435.1 of Glossina morsitans morsitans. Lineage (NCBI taxonomy): Eukaryota > Metazoa > Arthropoda > Insecta > Diptera > Glossinidae > Glossina > Glossina morsitans. The sequence continues at coordinate 44,995 of CCAG010016160.1, read as the reverse complement.
TACAACAGTAGCAACAACGACAACAATGAATTCAAGTATAGGTAATGGTCAAAAAATGGCCTTTAGAGACTACTTACCGTATAGACAACGTCGACTAACATAAAATATATTTTGTGTATCTGAGAGCACTCGACGAGAAAAAGAGAAAGAAAATACGCGTAGATTAATGGAATGAGGAATAAAATGAGATGAGAACGAGTACAGTTTTATTGTTTGTCATGTGAGTGGCAGTCAAACAATAAATAAAATTAAAATGATGCAAACAATAGCTGCCTAGTCATATGAACTAAAAATAAAGCATTTTTACTTGCCGGCTATATAGCAAACAAGTGTTTTTATTTTTTTATATTTTTCTTTACTTGTTTTTTTTTTTGCATTTTTTCCTACTTTGTATTTAAGTAAATGTATTGAGAGTTGTTTTACTATTCTTTAGCGTTCAGACGACATATAATGACCTCCACCATGTGTAATGGTCAGTCCAAGGTATTGGAGACCATACGACAGATTACACCAACCCGTCTACATGCCTTCACCCACCATATCGCTCGTTGTCGCTGTGAACGGAACTTTATGTTCTGTGCATAGAACAATGGGGAAATTGAAAAAGAAATTGTTTGTAACTGCGAAACGAGTTCATTATTTCGCACCCTTTTTTATGTATGAGAAATATTTGCAAGACAACAACGACTACCTACAACAACAATGACAAGTTAGAGCAAATAAAGAAAGTCGCGTTTTTTTCCTTTTTATTATTATTTGTAAGCGTACAGTTCCTTGTTTTTTCTTTCTTTTTTTTTTTTTTTTTTTTTTTTTTTTCTTTATTCTGTTTGTATGTTTTGTTTGACATCCGTTTCAATATTTGGCCGTTATTGTTGTTGTTGTTTTATTTGAAGCGTATCCTTTTTTAATTAAAATGTTGACAGGCTGACTGTTTGAGTTTGGATCTCTTCCTTTTTTATTTCACTTGTTTGGCATCAGTCAGTCAACCAGTCAGTCAGTCAGTTAGTCCAGTCAGGTTACAGCAAATGCGAAATGTCTATAATTTCGCGTCTGTTTGTTGTTCTGTCAATAAATGACTTTACATTTTGGCCAAAGTGATTTTTTTCCACCTTTCTTGCGTTCATATATATTTTTTTTTTTTTTGAGTTTTCTCTCCTTTACAGTCATTCAATGAATTGCAGACATTCCGTTTCTTTTTACGGCCAAGAGCTTTTAATGAAAACGTCAGTGGTTTACAGCATATTTTTTTTTTATAATTTTTTATTATTATTTTTTTTTTTATGCGCACAGGATTTTTTCTTTCTCTTAATGGAAAATTGTAATATTTGCAAAACTATGTGTAATTAATTCTTTAATTTTTCTGCGACTCTTCCAGAGATGAATGTGGAAAATTGAAATTTTTAAAGAACGAAGAAAACAAAGGTTCAATTTAAATTAATTAACTTGTTATTGAACTCCTGTGACTGAGAAAAATGCTGCAGATTGTCAAAATCAATGGCTACAAGTAAAATTTATCCCATCGTTTGCCAATCTTTTTAGGTATATTTCGTCGATGAGCAAATTCATTTATTATTTAGACGCCTAGACGTTCTTTACTATATACTCACTATTTAGGCAATAATGCCATGAAGTAATTTCCTTGTGCATTGGTAGCACCGTCTTTGGCAGTTATTGCATGTGATCTTGTAAAAATGCAAAAGAGAGACAAGAGAGTTTTCCAAATTTTCCGAATTTTTAATGCACCTGTGAAATAATGATTTCTGACGAACGGAAATGACATATGGATCTATGTACACGATCTGGAAACAACTGACGAGGAGGTAAGCAAATTCATTTCACTTTTTGATCGCACTGCTACACGTGCGGCAAGCTTACTAAGCAGTTAACCTTTCCGTTGAGTAATCTTTATAATATGCTTTAAATCCGACATAAAGTCTCTGCTTTCTACTACGGCTTTCTTACAATTCTTGTCGCCATGCCGCCGTCAATATGTGCGCCATTGTAGGCGAAGACTTTAATGAATACTGGTGAAGAAGTTAGCGCTCTTTAAAACGAAGACAAACGAAGTGTTGAATGTAAAAGTAGCGTCGCTTCTTGCCGATAATTTTTAAGTCATTGCTTTTGGATTTAAGATTAACATTAACAGATTAACAAGTGTATATGGAAAGATTAACAAGTGCAGCTAATGAATTTTCATAGGAAATGATTTACTTCTGAACTTCGGTAAGAAACATTTCATCCTCGATGAAAGAACAATTTCATAAGTATTTAGGTTTAGCCTTCTACTGACTCCAATAGAAGTGTTTTCTTTTCTTTTATTTAAATTCACTCCTTTCCTCATTTCCTCTTTTTCTACACGATCAGTTCGTTTATATTTTATTATTATGTATACTGGATCGATGCCGATGACAAAAGTATTTTTTCATTAGCGCTAATCACACCTGTTTGTCCATTTTATAGTTTTGCAGGATATTTTTATAATTTGTATGCTTTGCAGATTTATCTTCTTCTTGTAAATTCTCGATGAAATGATGTTGCTTTTTAGTTCGGTTCCTACCTCCCGATTTCTTATGAGACGTTCTGATTCCTCATTGCTTAATATTCTCCACACCAAGATCCTCTCATATTTGAGGTTTTCTTAATAGGCAAGGAGACAACTGATGGCCACTTGTCCTAACGACAGGCCGCTGACTTTTTTTCATGATCTCATTCATTGAATTCATTTGATTCGAGTTCTAATGCAATTTACCTTTCAGTCTTCGTTGCTCGCTACACTACACAGTTCTCTAACATACTATAAATACTGTATTAGCGATTACTTTCTAGCAAATCACTTATGATTAAGTGTCGGAAGATAACTGGGTATGTATTCGGTCCTCACAAAGCATACAATTGGAATTAGAACAGAACAATAAAATCTACTTTCTTTCAACATCACAATCTGGCGCTTCTTTGGAAGACGCCTCCAATATCAATATAAATGTAGTACCAAAGGCACCATGAAAAGAAAAATTTCGAATGCTATTTGGCAGAAGTACAAATGAAAGGATGCAAGTCTAAAAGGATCACAGAGTTCCAAAAGAAGGGTTTATAGTAAGCGTTCGATTATGAAAATTTTTATTAAAAAACGGTTGCTGAAAAGCAGATCAACGCAGCATTGAAATTTGGATAAAAGAGTCCGTAAGGAAAAAATCGCAAATGGAGCTTTTGTTAAATATTTAACCAAACTCGATTCAAGTTTTGCTTGCAAATGAAGCATAACTAAACATAATTAAACATAAATTAGCGTAATTAACTTTTGAATATATTTTAGTATGATGCACTGTGGTACGAAAATGCCGCGCGTACAGACGATTATTTACATAATTATAGATTCGTAAAGAAATTTCCATTGAAACGGGAAAATATTCACAAGCCAGTTAGTTATTCTTACTTTCTTATGAACACGAAGGGTAAACTTTAAATAAATTGCGAGCGCACTGCATTAGAATGAGTAGAACTTAACGAACTTAACTTTGGATCTGTATTAAAAAATATAGAAACTGTATAGTGGGCGACGGCTCATCATTAAATGCCCCGCATCGCTCTACAGCTATTCATATAACGACTTTTCAAAATGAGAAGAGATATGAAAAGTGATTGAAGAATTGCTCCGATCAAAACCACGTTCAATAATGTTTGTTGTTTGGTCAAACCACATCAGTGCTCGAAATTTCCATAACTACGATCAGCAAGTTGAACACAAGAAAACAAGACGAAGAGGCGCACAGAGAAAGTGATTCCGAATCAATCGATATAATGACACGGGGATCTATATCAAATCTTTCTGGATGTTGCATACATCCGTATAAACTAAATATACACTGTGGTGTAGGGTATAAAAGCACCGTAGCGCCATTTCATTGTCCGTATCATTGTCTTGTTTTCTTTAATGTGAAAAATTATGAGAACGAGAAAATCAAAATTAATCAAGTATTATATCCGTGGCCGATACCGATTTGCGTTGGATACGTGAAAAACTATGTTAAGCCCTGGCCTGATTTTATTAGAAGAAAGTAGTAGAACACGTGGGTATCAAGGAAGTTTCTCTGAATGGCTTGTTGGATCATAGATTAGATAGACAGACGTCTAGTATTCCCCATTCGAGATGACAGTTTGAGTAAAATTAAACATTCATCTCATATACTCGGTGCTGATATATAGGTGCTGATCATATTATTCATGCGTGATTATTATTTAATTAAATTTATTAACATTGTGTGAATTATTTTATAATTTTTTGGCACTTTTTTATATTTAAATTTCTGCTTAATTTCAGATTTTAAGTTAAAATTATTTTTCCCAACAAAAACTTCTAAATTAACTGCGAATGTAATTTCAGTCGATTGTAACGTGAAACTCATTTAAATGTTAGAAATGTCTACTAAAACAATTTCAATTTGTTATCAGGACTTGACACAAGTTGTCCACATACACAGCTATCTAATATATATATGAGGCGAAGCTATATATATATATATATATATATATATATATATATGTAAACACATGTGTTTCTATTACTGCGTGTTAACAAATTCTCGATGGTTTCTCTCCTACTCGAGCAATATGCGCATGAAAAAAAAAATACATAATAGACACGCTTTGGCTTAACTAAAACTAATTAAAATGCCATCAACGTAAATACGACCGCACACACCAGTCCACAACTTATCTCTTGAATTTAATATACTTATTTTTAAACCATGCTGCACTTACTCAACGAACGGTCCAATTCAGTTATGCATGCAGAGTAGTAAATCTAAAACGGTAATGTACTGAACTGAACTGTGACAATGTTTTGTGCGAGCTGAGGCCGCATAGGTACAAAGTTTGCCTATTAGAGGTTCTGTATTGTTTTGCGTGCATACAGTTTTGTGGGAAAGGCTTACAATACAATGGGAGAGGATGGTGGCGGACCAATCAAGCTTCGTTGTCCCCAAAATGTAACCATTTCTGGCGTATTGTTGCTGTTGAGTATAACAATCTGTGCCGCGGATTTTTTCAGGTTTTTATCAAATTTTTTGTTTATTTCGACGGCGTATATGCGGTGGTGCACTTGTCAGTCTCGAAGCACACTTAACAAACTGTGATTTATGGTTTGCAGAAAAGCACTTAAATGTTACTTTATAATACTATATTAATATTGCTGTTGTTGTTCGCGTACTCTCCTTTCATTTTTCTCCATACGGAAGCCCTAGCCCCCTTCGGTGGATTACCATAAACCGATGTTTTGAAATTTATTGGTTTGCTCGTATATTATATCGTATTATTGTCATTGTCGCTATTGGTGTTGCTGTTGTTTTGGCCTTTGTGTTGAATTGCAAATTTTAAAATTGTATAAATCTTTGTAACTACATAAATCTTGTGCGTAAATTTTCGCGTTCTCGCGACAAATCAAAGCCAAATTGCATGATTTAAAGTTGTGAAAAATATATTTTTTATGGGGCCACATATATGGGGACGTATGCTATTTATATAGTCGCCGAGGAAGAAAAAGTATCAACGATTCGTTTGCTTTAGAAGCACTGTCCTTAAGGGGAGAAGCCACTGTACATTTTTTAGAAAACAACATTTTTGTTGTTTTTTGTAGTGACTTAGAACACACTTTGACCCTTCTAGAGTGCGTGAAAAAAATCCATTCTTGAAAGAAATTTTTTTGTTAAAATCTCTAGCTATTCCACAAGCGCTTCCACAGGACCACCTGACAAATGAATCCCTGCTGTGAGATTACAATGTAGGGTCTTAGCTGTTACTTCCTGACTTCTTGCGTACAGTGCACTAACAGATATGCAGTAAGTTCAAACTGAGAGCGAACGCAACGGAGTCTGTGTGTCTGTCATAAAGTTAAAAACGTTTGATTACGATTTTATATCAATTACGAATTCGCCTATTAAATATCAACTCGTCGCATTTCGAATTTTCCACATTGTCCTTAAAGTAACACTTCAGAGAGAAGTACGCTAACCGCACAAAAACATATATTTTTCTATCTAGAGATATTTAGATGAATAGATTTCCATACCCTATACCACGTTTGGTGCAAGTGCATGTTAAGTTCGTGCAGATGTATGCAGCACCCAGAAGTACTTTAGATAGAACAAATTTTTATTATGCCAGCTAACTGAGAATCGTTTTCTCAATTAATTCGAGCTTGACTGTCCTTTTGTCCGTCTTGTTTTCTTATTTTCAATCTACAGGAGGCACATTGTGAGATACTTTTGTTAAAATTTAGTGGACCCGCGTGTTTTGGCCCAGGGATGAACGCTATAGAAAAAGCTTGTAGACGGACCAGTTTTTCTGGCACCCTACGGGTAGTAGCGTGCCATGTGCACTCTAGTGTTTTTACTTATTAATTTTACATGAGATGTTTGCAGATCGAACGCACCAAAATTAAGATTTGGTCTGGCATGTATACATGTCGCACGCAGTTAACTCATTGAAGATTACAAATAGATGTTTAGTAGAGAGTAATAAATTTCTCTATAATACCTTTATGAATGAAATTGTCTGGGAGTGAAGAGTTATAATTTCTAAAATGTTCGAGCTAAATAAGTTGAAAAAAGAAGTGTTGATGCTGCCATTGGAATTACACTAAGCATTGTAGGCAAACGCAATGTTGTAAACGTGCGATACTTAGCCATAGCCAATTCGCAGTAATTTGGAGGCAGCATTATAGCCTCATTTAATATCAAGCGTTTGCATTTTTTTTTCCTGTTTCAAGCAATAATAAAATTGACGGAATTTCAACTTCACCATAATCGCAGCATGACAACTTCTAACTTCTAGCTACCTATTCAGGAAATTTTTAATGTAAATATGCTTTAATGTAAATGCTTTCGATTGAATGCTCAGAACGTGTAATGGAGTTTGTAAAATGGGTGACGGTTCTATACACAGCAAGTAGACTGGGATGTCTTGGCCAAATTGGAAATCATGCAATGTACTATTTTGACTTACCGTCTGCGTCTCCACGTACTTCTTTTTGTTCGTTGCTTCAATTACAGTAACGACCACCAGGTAAAATTAAATGAAGTTTAGTTGAGTTCCGCTCATATTATTATTTTTACGTTAATTATATATATGTAAGGTTTCTCTGTTTTTTATACCCACCACTGAAGAATGAAGGGATATACTCATTTTGCCATAATGTTTGCAATACCAAGTTAAGCCATGTCTGTCCATCTGTGTGTCCGTGTGGTGTATGTTGTTGACACTCTTCGAGGTTGATAGAAACATTGGAAGTTCTTTCACGCAGATTGGTATTGAAACTAGTCCAAATTGGTCAGAGCACAAGCCCGCAGTGAAGGCTAAGCTGAACGCAACCTCGTTTTTCTTAACAAACTTTTGTGCATTTGTGCTCATTGCTCAAATTATGAAAGATTGAAACTTTGCGCATTTACTTTACGAAAATCCGTCCATGCCCACACAAAGGCATGGGCTTGTTTGAAGCTTTATGCTTATTAACCGTAAGGTGAACAAGACAGAATATTTAAAACTATTCTCTACATTCCTCAAAACAAAGATATATTATCTGCCTGAAAGTGCGTTAATTCTAGAATGAACATAACGGACACCAGGACCTTGTCATTTAAAAGGACTTGAAGAGTAGAAGGCACCAGGCTAAGTGTGTCATTTGTAAATTAATTTTGGTGAACGTCACGACATGGTGCATAACTTTTTTTTTAAAAAGTGCAGCGAGAGAGAGAGAGAGAGAGAAAGAGAGAGAGAGAGAGAGAGAGAGAGAGAGAGAGAGAGAGAGAGAGTTTGATCGACAATCGTACATACAATTTTAGAATATTCAAAGAACTAAGAAGAAAGAAGTGCTTCACGTCTGGCACGAAAATTGATTGAAAATGTGGAAAGTAAAAAGGATATGTTATGTCCAGCAACTATTTAAGGCGGAATGACCCCACGATTCACCTCAAAGCAAATGCAGTCGTATTTGAATTGCTAAGAGAACGAGTATAGTGGACCGTCTGGTTTTTGGAATATCACCTCACACGAGAAATTGTTGCCTTTTTGATTAAAAATGCATAAAACGTAGAACAACAATAACAACAACAACAACAACAACGAGAATAGTCAAAAAATAAATGAAAAGAAAAAAAAAAGATTTCTTGCGTTTTTCATTTCCTTAAGGGATTTCCCTCAGACGGTTCTTTCTTTTTGAAAATAATTTGAATTTTTATTTTATGACATTTCTGTTGCAAATTAGACTGAGGCCAACTGGCCAACTGCGAGTGTTTATCATTCATCTGACAAACAAGTTGAAAAAGAAAATAATTTTAATATTTGATCAAGACACTCCTCATGTATATGTATATTTATGCGCTTCTTGTTATTTGCCGCACAAAATTTCTAATTAAAATTAATGAAATATTATCTCGTCACAGCTTTAACAACTCAGCATAGAATGCCTTGTGTCTATGGATTTCAATTCATTTCGTTTCCTTTCTCTTTTTTTACTTTTTTATTTTATTATTATAATCGCCCTCATCATTAAGGATTATTATTATGATTACACTGGCCAGGTTCCTTATTTTTCGCCTCACTCTTGACTTTTTTTTTTTTCATAGTAATTATCATCACCCGTAGCGTTTCTTTGCTTTACTTCGTTTTCTATATATTTTCTTTCTTTTTTTTTTTTTTCTTCAATTTTTTAAGTATTTTGTAAACTTAAGGAATTTTTGTTTATATTATTAGCACTTACACCACAAAAGTCTTTTTGAGAAATTTTTATTCTTCTTGTCTTCGGCTTAAATGTCTCAGGAGAGTTTAAGGTTATTATTAACAGCGTGTCCCGGGTTCAACAACAGGAATTCATTTGGGAAATTTTTTTAAAAAATGTGCAATTTTCAGAAATTTATTATTTAACAAAATTAAGAAAATTAAAATAAAAATGTTTTCTCGAAGTTTTTGACAAAGTGAAAAACATAATAAAATTATTACTGAAAGTTATCGTAAGAATAATATATGTAGATATAGCATTCGTAGATTACTGAAATATTTATTCAATACCTAAAATCGGATGGGACGTAAAACGCACGTCCTTAGTTATATTTTGAAATTATATTTTCAGTTTGACTAGATCTTATATATGCAGAGAAAAATATCTTATTTAATATCTAACTAAGTTTTTTAACTTTAGATTAACTTCAATAAAAACCTTCGTTAGCATGCTACGAGTGTGGGATTGAAGTTTTGAAGAAAAAATTATTTTAAATTTGCAAATAAATTAAAAACCAAAGCAATATAGTCGGGTATGGCCGATCAATTTTTTTTTAATGACAACTTGCCAAAACGAAGAAGTGAAGAAAGGCAAAAATATAGGGAGGTGGCCGTAGCCTAATGGATCTGTATGCCCAATCGGTGAGAATCGGTTATGCCTCCATCTACGACAAGATTTGAATTCGCAAATACTGACTTGTTAGTCGAGGTTGTTACCTATTGGGCTACTGTTGCGGAACGTACGTCACATAACGTTGCATAATAGTGTTGGTCATCTAGCGCCATCGTAAAAGATTAAAAATCGTAATTTGTTACTAAATAAAGGCGTAATTTTCATGAGTACCCTTAGATGGGGTAGGGTATAAAAAAATGGGCCTACATGAGCCATATTTCGCACATTCGATCTTTAGTTGAAACTGCTATTATGAAATCATTTTCACTACGAAGTATTAAAACCAAGTAAGAACACAATAGTCGGGCAAAGTCGACCGTGAGATACTCGATACCACTTCGCCAAACCATGCAGGCATATAGGCATACAGGCATACAGGAAGCCCTTCTACGAATGAAATCTCTAAACATAGACGGACGTGATCTAGACTTACTAAATTAATCGCTTGAACACTTCCGTCATGAAGTGCTACAAACATAAAACGCTACACGACGTGCGGTCCAACAAATACATAGACTACATAGACTAAATAAGGTGCAGTTAATTTCTATGTTAACTGTGAAATATTAGAAATTAGACCGTTGTCTTATATAAAGGCTTACCTTTCTTAAGAAGGGTCATATGAGACGGACTTTTAAGGCATTGGCCGATTGAATCCAAGTTTTTCAGGTTAATTTACTAGTACTTGTAAGACATTACTATTTAGGGATTTTGGTTGGTATATATTAAAAAAAATTTGTCATTTTTTCCCAGATAGCGACCTTTTTCAAAACATACAGTTATATAGGGAGTGGTTGTAAAAATGTTGCCAATCCAATCTATTTCGAATACAGTTCTGCCATCGGTCAAAACATGTTAGTACCAAATTTCATTAAAATATCGCAAACGTCGAAGTGTGGACGGACATGAGACGGACCAGGCGGATGGACACGCTTAAATCGATTCAATAAATGATTAAAAATTGATCGGTATAATAAGAAAAAGATCCGTCTTATGTTCTTCTGTGTTACAATTCTCCGCAATTTGTCGTACACGAGAAGCTGCAATAGTCGCAATAGTAATACAAATTGTGATAATAATACGGCTTGCATGTGTTCTTAGCAGTGAACATGAGAGGACCAGTCATTCGGATTAGGTTTTAATTATATGTTTTTTGTGAAGCTTAGTGGAAATTAATCATTTCGCTTATGGATCGCAACAGAATTGTATTTCGCCCAATTTACGATTGTATCTAAGAGGTATTTCACACTTACATTAGCTAATCTATAATAATATAAGAGTTTTAAATGGTCCGGGCTTGGTTTCGCAAAATGAAACCATATGTAAGAAATTATTTGAAAATATAAAGTATAATTGCATTATAAATATACAAAACAATAACCAATATTCGAATTGAATTGCATGCGGTACACTCATGTGTTTATCGCACACATCTAGCATATCAGTTTACAATTACAAATGTCATGTTTAGATAAAGAAAACGATGAAAAAGGTAATAAATAATTTGGCAACAAAAGGGACAAATGAGGTCGGCTGGCATGTTTGTAGGTTTGAATTAAATTGTAATATAATTTATGTTTAAATATAAATGACAGTTTTTTCCTTTTTTACAAAGATATTTATTTATTTATTTTCTTCTTTTTTTTTGGCTTTTTTTACTGAAAATATTTGAATGTATGAAAAATATTTATGGGGAGGAAAGAACATCCCTAATTATAAGTTATTTTTTAGCATTTTATGCTTAGCTGGTAAAACAGAAATATGCGGGTAATACGATATAAAAGACATTTAACAGGACAAGACAATTCGAGTAAATAAAGCACGAAGGAGCAATAAATGCGAGAGCAGTTAACATATAGATTGGACCGAACATATTGATACCCATTTAATCTATGTTTAAGTTTTGAAAGAAGAAATCCTACTATAAACTATAAGGCAAGTACGCTTTTCGATTCCCAAAGAATTCTAAATATACTTTGATTACTTATCGGGACAAAGGCTCCCTCTCCGCTTGCTTCTTTTCTTTGAATTTGAATTTTCACTCTCTTTTATTGCGTTTTCTATTTCGAATAGTTGGTCTCTTTGCATGACTTGTTGCGCTTCTTTGATATGAGCAATCGTTCCGTTACCAAACTGAACTAATTATCGTTCAAAATCGATTTTTGGATTCTATGGATGGATTCTATTCCGAAAGGAAGTCGCAATGCGACCTTGTCTGTCAATTGATTCTACCTTTTTAATAGCTGACTGACCTGAGTTTAATTAGCTCGTAATTAAATGATGATCAAGAATAAATATTTGTTATCAGATTTCCTTTACACACGGATTGACTGACTATATATAATATGCATACGCAGACGAACTTAATATATCCTGTGGGACGGCGTAACGTAAAGAGAGCGCATATACGTAATGTGAAAATTGACACTATGGCTTTGATATCGTTAAATAATATGACAACAATTAGGGTGATTGTAGGTTAATGTTCGATATAATAAAGAAGAAGAAGAAAATTTTATTCCAAAAAAGATCATAAGCAATTAACGCATGCATGCACGTAAAATGTAATATTAGTAACTGTAACAGTTGTTGCTTGCTACTCTGTTTGGAGAATTATAATGAATTTTAAATAGTCCCGGTTAACGTTTGACATTTCGGTTGTCGTCAGTTGTTTCTCTTCTTTCTTTTTTTCATATTCAGAGATTTGAGTGAAGGAAGTTGGAAAATATAGACTTTTTTCCTGCGAGTACTTGTCATCTTGTCAGTTATAGCTGATGATAGTGAATGAACTCTTTAGTAAGTTACACATATGTAGAAATTTTTTTTGCCCGCTAATCTTGTGACATTTCGTTTGTCAATCAATTCCTTAAGTGATTTTGTTTTTTTTTTCACAATTATGTAATATTATCACTTAACATTTTGCTAAAGTAGGTTAACACCCCCTTTTCCATTCATTCTCCGCGAAAGTAAGACATATGCAGTGAATTCGAAATGTTTTGCTCTGATTTTCAATTTTAAAAACATCCCTCGATTTATAGTTTTTCGTTTTCTAAAAACAAAAGATGTTTTTTTTTGTTTTTTCTATTTTATTTCTTCTATCATTTCAAATATTTAATTCCCTCTCCAGTCAACTGTGAAATTTTTTTTAAAGCTTTAACGCCTCAATGCATATTTTTAATTTTATTGATATGATTTTTATGCTTGTTTAGTTAAATTGTAACAGTTAACATTTTGATGCGTCTACGCTGTTGGAAAACGCCTCCGAAAGGTATGCTAAGCGGATTAGGGCACTTGTTACGCTCTCTGATGCGCTTTAGAGAGAGATTAGGCTCTAGTACACTCTCTCATTAAATGAATTAACAAATTTTTAAGTAAGGGAGGCTTGGTAACTTCTTATTTATCCCTGACATATGTTAGTTGTATTAGTTAGTTAATGTACTCTTTGTTTACACAAGTTTTGAATCTTGAATTAATTTAGACATGGAGTGGGTTTAAAGTTCGTATACATGTTCTTAAAAAATGTTAAAATGTTAAAATGTAAGAGGAAGGCATTTAAGAAGTCGCTTCTAGCTGAGCTCTTTTTTTTTTTAACAAAAACATGTGGTATATAATTGTTTAAGCTTGAATGACAACAATCTGAACAAGTGTTTGCCATTTTAAAATCAAATGAGTTTAGCTACAAATTAAATTAGTGAGAAGTTTTTTGTTTTTTTTTTCTTTTACTCTATTAAGGGAAAAATGTTTTTTTTTTTTTTTTTTGACAAAGAAGACACGAATCATTCCGTGACAATAAACGCTTCGGTTATCCTGTCCTTTGTCTTCATAGTCTCATTTCATTATCTTGCCATTAAGCCTAAGGCCCACAAATTAAGTAAACAGTGAGAAGTCAGAAGATGGAATGATAACTTTTCACTTGTTACATAAATAAGATCGATTACAGTGAAGGCAAAGTCTGACTTTTCCCACTTCAAGGCCATGTCAATGTCTTAGCAAAATTTTCACTTTTAGATTAAATTGATGCTATACGATGCGAGAAGGTGAAAATCCTTTCACAGGACACAATACTTCTGCAATTTATGTTTTTTTGAGTCAGCGCATCGGTGCGACAAGTGTGACTGAATGAAACTTTAACTAAAATCTTCTTATAGTGAAGTAACAAAATTGCAAAGAGCACGTCTAAGAACGCAGCGGTTGCTTCAGAAAGAGCTGCCTGCGTTCAATAGAAAACTGGTGATATTATGCTGGTCTTCTCAGCTTCATGACCAACCCAAAGGTTGATGCGAAAAACTTTAGTCCAAGCTTAGAATGGTTTCGCTGCCATATTAATAGAAATTTTCTTTCATTTTTGTTTTATTCAACGCAATCTCTCTCCACAACAGAGCCAACTTTGGTAGAAGGGTATATCAAGCTTGTACGGTTGTGTGCAATACAGAGATATAGTTGAGATAGACCCAGCTATTAGTATACCGATCTCACTTTCTCAATCGATCCTAAGCTTATCTGTCCGTCTGTCTTCCAATTTGTGTTCAGATAGACCTACAGGGCTGATACACTGACCTGTTTTGGCAGATCGGAATACTTTTTTGAGTACTTCCCAAATAATGTCCTATTTTGAAACTGTGAGGTGATATACGGTATTTAATGTTGCGCTGTGTCCCACTATAGGGTTTCTACTTGCTTCTTTAATATGTTAGGCAGGGCCATCCAGTTTGTGGTACCAAAAGTAAACGTACTTAAGAACAGTCCTGTTTTTCAAATAAATTACATATTATATTATGGGTGCAAGGGAGAACTTTGTTTTTAATCGTTAAAACACCTTTGTTTAATGAATCACGATATTTTAAATGTTAAAATTTAATTACTAACTGAACGATAAAACAATCAGGAACTTAAGAATCCTGCCATAAAATACCATAAAGCAATTAAATCAAATTTTACTGCTTATACCAAAGGGGAAGAAAGAAAAAAGAAAAGAAAAAAAATTGCCTGAATAGGTTCGGTGACTTTTCGTTAGGGAAATTTAGTATTTATATTTATTAAAATCACCAGTGCTGGGAAATGTTGTATTGTTGTCCTGTCGTTTCTAACAAATGCACGCATACACATGCAGACCGCAATTGTAATAAATTACAAATTAGTAATTGTGTCTAACAGTTGCACGATGGTTGCATGAATTTAAGCTATTCTTCTCTTTTCTATGTTTCCGATAGTGTTGTATTTAGCTGGTGGTAATGCCATTTATACAAGTGTATCCTCGTACGGTGTCCATATATATATATATATATATATATATATTCATGTATATATATATATATATACAATAGTATGTGCAATGGTAGCAGCAACAAATTATAGATAAGCTATTTTAAGACTAAGAGAAGCCAAAAATTTTAACTAGTGGAATTTATGGTTTTCGAATATGTGTTTGCAGAGAAGGATTTTCCTCGACTGGCATTTAATTTACGTTAGTTTAGTTTTTTAAGAGTGTGGCGAGCGGGGGGGGGCGAAGATAAGCTTTGTAAGTATTTTAAGTAAAATTTGTTGTAAAATTGTCAAAAACATAGCACGAAGATTTAAAGGTGAGGACTTAGAGGGTAAAGGAGAAATAATTTACTGAAATATTTGTACACAAGTGTTCGTGGGTAAGACAATTTTAGGTGCTGAAGGAGTTCGTAAATTAAATGCAAGTTTCTCCGCATCTTCTTCGTCTTACTCCCCGGGCCTTCATTTCAGTGTGTAGTCAGTGATAATAATCAGCGAGACACATAAACTTTAAGATTTTCTTAGACATACAATTTGTCCTCTACTACACTTTTCTTGCTCCTTGTTTTTTTTTTTTTTTCTTACTTTTTCTCTTTCTCTTTCCACTGCTTAGTGGGATTTAACAATTTATTAAACTTTTACGGTATTTGTTGTTTTGTGCCTTTGTAGGAATTCCACATCAAAGAGTATTTCCGCGTATTATTATTATTATTATTTTTTTTTTTCTTTCCTTTACGTACTTTTCTTTAATCTCCATTGTTCAGCGTACACATTTTTGTGCTTAAATCAGCGAAAAAGGAACTTTTCATAAAAAAAAAAAAAAAAAAAAAATTGTAATAAGTAGAAAATATGATTTGACACAATAGGTGTAATGGTAACAAGGCAAACAAAGGGAAAAAAAATCTATATCAAAGTGTGTAAAACCAGATATCCTGCTGAGTTCTCTGCGCTATGCGTCGCGTCGTCTGCAAGCTTAAGGTTATACGTATTTAGATTTGTCGGCAGTTTGTTGAGGTATTACCAGGAATTTTTCTCTCTTACTTCTTCGACATCTTTCTGCACTAAATAATGCTTATTGGTGCAAATATTATTATGATACGCTTTATTTTGTGGTTCAATGAGCTTTTTGGGTTACGTTTTCTTTGAAAAAACATTTCGTTTTTTGCGGTAACCAACTGCCAACTAATAAAGTTCTAGATAACGGCAGGATGCAACAAATATAATAAGCAATTTACTTAAACTTAAAGCAGCATAAAATTTAACAAAAAAGAGTAAAAGCAAAAAAATAAATACAAATAAAAAAAAACAAAAAAAAATAATTTTTCCATATTTTTTTTCTTAGTTAATATCGGAAAGTGTATGTCTCATATGGCATATGAGTAAATAGACGTAACGCAGCAAATGTTGCGCTATAAATTTATTAGCAAAACCTAACTTAACCGCCACCAATAGCGATATTGGCCTTTGTATTGTTCGGGTCGTTTTGGTCGTTTAAATGATCTGCGTGCAATTTTTCATCACAGTCTGCTTGCAGAGCCATGTGTTTTTGCTCTATTATCCCTACTAATCATTATTGTAAAGGAGCGCACTCTCCTTTTTCTACTTTACTCTACTCATATGACCTTTGGGCTGTTCTTCTTGTTTTTCTCCTTTTCTTTTTTTTTTTTTTTTTTTTTTTTTACATGTAAGCAAGTGTAACTTTTTAACTTCTTGTTTTATTCAGTTCAGTTACAACCGAACAACAAGATACGATACTGACTCGCAACATAATATTACGTGCAATGTGTGTATAGGAAAAGTGTTGTGGATTCTTCGAGACATTATTAATTGCGGTAGTTTATTGTGTAAAGTTAACTTAATTTATATACGTATATATATGTAGGACGTAGCTGCTTGGGTAGAGAAAGAACACAAAAAGTAACAATGTTGAGTAATGACATCATTTAGATAATTTAGACTAATTGGTTTTGTGCAAATAAACTTAAAAATACTTTCTGACAAAATATGAAAATTAAAATTAATAATATGCAGTCTCTTAGTGTTGGTAAAACGTTTTGCAAATCTTATCCGTAATTTATACTTGCCTTGTGGCGAGCGTTGGACGCTCATCAGCCGAACAGTAGTAAATCATTTTATTGACTATGAGGGCCGTCAACGGGCGACTTAACATTCGGGCCGAACTTTTTGGATGGTCCGGATCACATTGCAAGGACAACGGGTACAATGCTTATGAATTTTCGTATTTTATGTTTACACTCCATAGAAATATATGTCAAGTACGTACGGATGTATGCAACACAGAGAAGTAGTTAAGATGATAGGCTCATCTTTTATTATACCAATCGATACAAGATCATTTCCTTAATCGGTTTAAGCCGGTTTATATTTCTGTCCGTTTTTTTGTCTCTCTCTCTGATATCTGATAACCGCGCAAGCAGCATATCAAACAGCATTTTTGAGATATGTCAACAAAATTTTTTACAATGACTTACGAACCCCAGCGAAAGCCTGATTAGATCGGGCCTTTTTTATAACTATTCGCTTATATTGAAAAAATTTATAGCTTAAAAATTCGCAATAAAAATCACTCGATAAAAATCACTTTGACATATTGACGAATTCATGTAAAAACTTTTGATCGCATGGGTCAATGTCTTCAACTTCTTCCAATGTCGTTTCTACGAAAAGTAAGGCTTTCATTATTTTATTATGAAAAAGATCGATCACGGCCACTTGATATAGAAATCAACTATACATGTGGACTGTGCGGATCTATTTCTTTGATTTATGGTTGTGATGAGAAGGGAGCCCTCTCTGCTAATACTTTGCACTTTATGACGAAAATAGCTTCGTGAAATGGGGACCACATCAGTTCAACTGTTAGGCTTCTCATAGAAAGTAAGTATAGCTTACGTTGCCCCTTTCAAAAGCTTTTGTCGACATGTTTCTTTCCATTTTCAAACTTGGTTTTTTGCCATGAATTAACAGTACAGGTGTCAAGCGTCTGTATTTCAAGCAGACAGAAGCCTTGGAAGTGCGATATACACACAACAAATTATTCCAATCACAAATGTATTGGCGTACGATTTCTGTGGTGGATAATTCTGGATATCACAAATAGGATAAGTGATTTATTATATCAGAACTTTTCGGTGGCAGCTACAAGCTGAGGAAAACAATCTTTGGCATGACCACCTTTTGGTTATATCAACTAAATATATATATATATATATATATATTATAAAAGTTAATTAATCGTTGGTGTTGGTCAACAGCTATAAACACATAGACGATTAAAGACGAGTCTTCTGTGGCGTATTGTGACTGGCGATGAAAAGCATCACGACAATTCCAAGAGCAAAAAGTCATGGATTAATCCAGGAGAGCCACATATACGTGGATATACGTGGCCACAAAATTTTACTCTGCTATGGTAGGATCAGCAAGTTGTAATGTATTACGAAGTGGTAAAACCGAGTCAAGCTGTTACTGCAAATGCTTACAGACCTCAATTGAACAAACTGAGCGATGAATTATTGCAAAAAAGACCAGCAATAACAGTTGACAGACGCAAACTGATTCTCTTGCATGACGACGCTCGGGCACACGTTGCAAGAGTTCGTAACCAAACACCGTTGCAGTTTGAATGGGAAGCTCACAAATTTTTCTCGAGAATTGCCCTTTTCAAGTTAAAAAATGATCAGATGCAAGCACCCAACATTGTAATATAGAAAAAAAATTTCACGCATTGTGAAAATTACATACAACGGCCGAATAAATATTAATAAGAAAAAGAAGGCAAAATAGGCAAAGAAGCTTGAGAAACGGTCCACGATTAATGCGTAAACAGCAAGAAATTTGAACATTAGATTGATTCAAAAGCTTATATTAATATTAGTATATATATTAATTGACAGTTTGGTTCAAATGCTGTCACAATCTATTACCAAGAATACCATCTCCGCTGTCATGGCAGCAAAATTCATTTTTCTTTTTTCATTCAAAGTGTGAAAATCTACTATCCAGAGCAAGAAATCTACTAAAAATGTGTTTTTCCTCCTCAATTGACTTTTTACTTCTATCATTACAGATTTCTATTGTTTAGAATTCGGCCCTAAACTTGGAACTGCATTTGGCCCAATTGAAAAGGACATTTAGTACGTTTGCATTTTTTCTTCTTTCTTTTTTTTTTTAAGTTTTACTACACACTTGAATAATGTCATCTATTATACATATATATGCGTGTGTGAGTGTGTGCGTGTAAATGGTCAGCAATTTGTTTGCGATATTTGCCTTGTCCTTTTGATCTTTGAGCTTCAACTTTAAGTTAATTGCTTAAACACAAGGGATTTTTACACTCTCCAGATAAGTTCGGAAATTAGGCAAAGTTTCTGTCAAGCCCAGGATGCGATCATGAAGACTTTACGTCAAATATAACAAATTAAAGTTCATTCTCATCCTTTTAAAAAGCGAGCTATTGAAACACCAAAAGATATCAATATGAATTTTTTCTTTCTTCAGATATTGATTGATGCAGTTTTTATTTGCAAATGATTTATGGAAATAATTGCCTCTGGGCTTCACTTCAGTAAAAATTCAATCCTGAAACACCAAGTTTTGCAGGTCATTGGGACTTCCTGGCTTGTTGCAGTAAGTCAATGCTCCGGCATAATCTCAGAAATAAAAAGTCTAATGGAATTATGGTGCATGAGCTTTGTGCTAGGCTCACATAGGGATTACATGGTCGTTGAGCTTTTCTCGTACTAAGTTGATGGTGTAGATGGCAAGATGTATGACATGTTGCAACATTTTCTTAAAAGCACGCATCATCCAAGTCGAAATTGTCTACTTCATGCCATGAAAAATCAGTTACTGTGTTTGCCGATCGTTCCCCATTGAGGGGCAACCGCAATGACCTATCCATGTTGAGAAGTAACGATTTCGGCCCACAAACCACACTCAAAACTTATTTTTGTACAAGTTAAAGTCCTTAAGGAACATCAGATGGGTTTCCTTTACACCAAACGAGCCTTAATTCTTATTTACGCAGGCATTTAATCAAATATGAGCTTCGTCCCGCATACACGCAACCCAACTTTGCGTATATTGATTGCGTAATAAGTTTCGATAATTTTTCTACACTGCACAATTACATCTGGGAAGGTTCAAGCAATGTATTGAAAAACAATTTGATCCAAATTTAAATCGAAAGTTTGTTTTATTTACGTTTACGTTCGGGATCAAAAAATGGATTTGTTTTACGGGGGAAAGAATTGAAAATTTCGAAAACATCGTGAATACTTTATGTCTCTAAGTTATGTTTTTGATGAAATGTGGCCCCTTTCCATGCAACCTCCTAAAGCATCAGTTAACTGAAAAACAATTTCGGTGCGAAGAAACCCTATTTATTGAAAACACTACTAATGTTACTTATATTATAAAAATTCGTTGTTAATTTTCTTGAAATAATAATCG
This sequence comes from Glossina morsitans morsitans, assembly GCA_001077435.1. Taxonomy (NCBI): domain Eukaryota; kingdom Metazoa; phylum Arthropoda; class Insecta; order Diptera; family Glossinidae; genus Glossina; species Glossina morsitans. The sequence continues at coordinate 24,816 of CCAG010016160.1, read as the reverse complement.
ATATTAAAAAGAAACCTACATATGTTCTCTGTCTGCCTTTCTTTTTCATATATGTCGATACATATGTATATATATATATATATATATCGTCTGTTACACAAAGCGTATAAGTATAAGGATTTCGAATAAGCTTGGAAAAAATCCGTTTTTCAATGTTATTGTCCTTTGAGAATTAGCGCCATTGACCGGAGGATTGCAATACATTGCAGAACAAGAACATACATACATATAAGTAGAAAATAAAAAAAAATAATAATAATACGAATAATGCACTTTTGTAATATTTATGACAAATTTTTATTATTAATATGACCAACGGAAGCCAAAAAAAAAAAAAAAAAATAAATAAATAAATAAATAAAAAGAGAGAAAAAACTTAACGGACATGCAGTGATACATTTGTTTAGTACAATCGAACCAAGTTGTACGTTCGTTGAGTTATTTCAGAGACGCCATTAAAAGACGTGAAAAGCAGCACACGAGTATAAGGGTTTTACAAATGCTTGAACGCCCTCTCGGATAGCATACGTACATTCTGATCAACAGCATTGCCTTAAGTGATATTCGTCTTTAGTCGTCTATTTTTTTTTTTTTATTTATTATTTTTTATTTTGTTTTCGTTATTTCGAAGTTCAGTTATCATTCTTGAATGTTCGAAGTGTGCAGTTATGTTATACTTGCTGCAGGGACATTGCAAAAGTTACTGCACATTAAATATTTACAGTTAATTTTATAGCAAAAAAGGGCAATCACTTCTTGTTATATCCAATAATGTCAAGGTATTAGGAACGTAAAGAGGAAAAAAGTTGTATAGAAAGGCACCAACCAAGTTCTCGCTATAGTAAGTGTTTAGTTTCGTCTTAAGATATCTATGTGTGTGTGTATTTGTGTGTAGGTGTAGGTCTTTTAATATATTTAACTAGACGGTGTGTGGCCCAGGTCAACGGAAGCCATAAAATGCTCGTTTGTCACGCGAATTGTTGATATCAACTGCACTTAAGTTGTTCTCGAACGCCATATTCCTCCTCCTAATAGTAAATCCTCCTTGAATATATTGTGCATAAGCATTAAACGGGAAAGAAACGAAATCTTTTAAAAAGAACAATTACATATAATGGTGTGAAAATACGTTACATTTCCATTGGCAAACAGCGAGTCACTAAGCTTTCGTCACTCAAAACTGAAAGCGACGACCACCATACATACATGGACTTTACCCTCGTTCCTTACCTTTATCTTTTTCATTGCCGTTGCAGATAGAATTATTTTACGTTTTTTATTTTGAGGTTTCCTTCTATTTTATAGTTTTTTATTATTATGGCTAACAGTATACTGCACTCAGGTCATAAAATATGGCAAAATATATAAATATTCGCGTTCTTTCTTCCTTCGAAACTAGATACAAAAAAGCATACATTTCTTATTTGTTGTTTGTTTAGTGACTGTTGTGTAACGCCAGTAGCACTTTTTTACACACAGCATGAGACGTACTTTTTAAAGTGTGGTTAGGTAAAGACAAACAAACACATATATATATATATATATATATATATACATTTAAGTCTGGCGCTGTATCGTTTTTAAAAGGGTTTTATTAGCTATAACCCAGCACCATGACTATAATACCATCATATATAATGTGCGGACAACACAATTCTGTATCTCTAAATGTTTTGCTTACTGCAGAAGCGCACATAAGCATACATATACGCATCTATTCGAATAGCATGACAATTAAATTTTACTATAAAACTATGGTTTTAATTGCATTGGATATCAACGCTGGCGTAAGCACAAGCAATCTTGGATTGCTAGCATTAGCTGATGGAAGTTTGTCACATGCAACAGGAAGCATATTAAGAATGCAATGGAAGAAACTTTTCTTTTGTATTGGCTACCACCAAAGTGAATTTTTAAATTTTAAAATTTTGTAGATAGACCCGATGTGCTCTCGATCCAATTGGAAACCAAAAATGTCATTTAATTGAAAAGAATCCTCGGTATGCCCTATTTTAGTTCTAAATGCTCATCATTAATTATTATAGGAAGGAAAGGTGAAAAGTTTCTAACATAAGCTGGGAAGGGCTTATATTTACTTAACGCTTTTCTTCATGAAAGAAAAATCCGCAAACAAGACTACTTTGGATGATGCAAAATATTCATCGGGAACATATTGCATTGAACAGGATATCGCAAGCGTCCAAATCTGATAGAAATGTTTGTCTATCTCACTATCAGTTTTTTTTCCAATTGTGGTTGTTTTACGTGCACAATCTCGGACCTTTGGCTGAAAGACTAAAAATTGGGTTTTAAATTTTTGCTTATTAATTTCGCGATGTGCAATTCGAATATCAGTTAAGTTGCTGGCGCAGTCGATAATCCAATAATTTGTTTACAAATTGTGGTCTTACTTTGATTTATTTATCTCCTTAAGCTGGCAAATCGACTAAGTCGGACAAAAGCAATTGCCCACAATCATCGATAAATTATATATAATAAGGTAATGTTTCCTAGTTTGCATAATAATCTTCGAATGGCTGCCAAATTGTGTGTAAATTATAATTTAAACAAGTAAAAAAACTGTATCCTACACCACTGTGCAATTATTCGTCTCTAACATCTTTTCAAAATTTGCTTGAATCGAATTTATACAATGTCTTTACAAAGGGCTTATTGCAATTGTACAATTCAGATTGGATTGTTAAATAGATGCAAGCTCATCTAAGATCTGTATATGAAAGTTAAGATGCAGTTACTTAGGGCGTAATATTACTTTAAGCAAGTAAAAGCATTGAAGTTGGCCTCGGCCTATAATTAAAGACTTCAGATCACTTTGTTTAATGCAGTTAGTTATCCATGTCAAGACTTTTTAAAATAAGGCATTATATGGGAAGTGATCGAAAAAGTCACCCGATTCGAACCATTTTCAATAACATTTGTCGTCGGTGTACCAAATTTCCTCAAAATAGCTCAGAAATTGCGCCCTATGGGTTGAAGTTAAGAAACCAATCCAGGCAGACGGTCTCAAGTTCTTCTGGGTATTACGTAACATCCGGACAACCTTAATATACTCTTGTATCACAAGCGGTGGATGTACGCTATTTGATGCATCACACAAGTGCATGTTTGCTCTATCTTGTCATCGATTGTCGTGTACATTTGTAAAGTTGGAATTAATTTATTCAAATCTCGTATCCATTATCTGCTATAGATTATAACTAGAAATTAATTTCTACGATATTGAGCTGAACAATACAACTATTGCCTAATCCTTAGTGGGTTGCGTTAAATAGGCGAGATGAATATATGACTTCTTTTTAGTACGATGTTATTGACAATGTTCTACAAGGTACAATGGACAAAGTAGTTGATAGAAAAGGAGACACTTTAGCTGTATACACCGACTCTAGGTATGGGGGAATCATTCATCGTATGCATGCATGAGTTTTAAAATGTATATTAATATGGACCGAAACAAAATTACTTCCGTATGGGTAGTATTCTCTAAATGTCGAAATAATGTCAATGTTGTTGAAAACTATTTCTTTTCCTTTTTATGGATGTGTCGTTGTCAGTTGTGTTTATGGATAAGTTTTTCTTTTTGGAATGAAAGCGTGCCCTAAACGTATTATCGTCAGTTTTAATAACTTAAATATTCTGAGTTTCCGAAAAGAGAGTTACTTGCCATGAAACTCAGTTTCAGCCAGTCAGTACGTCTGACTGGTTTGAAAACTGTTTTGTAAATATCATGAAAAGTCTTTTTTGTTTGTTATTAATTATGCGCGCTTCAATAAACGCTATTCGTTCATTTGCAAAAATACAAAAGCGCGATTACAAGTGATTTTTCGATATCATATTTTATGAAGGTGGCACTTTGAAGTACATGCAAACGTATACTACTGACTGGGATACAAGTGTAAAATTGAAGGGTTCAGGGTGCCGTAGAAAAAGATAGAGTTTATATACATGCTGTGACTTGCCGTAATTATTAAAGCGTAAGAGTAAATAATCAGAATGAAGGAGAGAGTATTTATATAAACATATATATATATATATATATATATATATAAAGAAATATTAAGTAAAAACTGAGAATATAACAAATTTGCACAAATAAGTGAATGAAGAAAAAAGAAGGAAAAAAATTACACTTTAAACACAAATCATTCGTATTATTTGTTGCTCATTCATGTTTTTGTAATTATAATGAGTTTTTTTCCTTCCTTTTGCCCGAAAAAAAAGAAAGAAGAAAACAAGCCAAACAGGCAAAAGGACTTATGTGCCAGGCCATGAAAATCACTTCAAGTTGGTTTGTTCGATACCACGATGACGATGATGATGGCGAAGCTTCATAAACGTGTACTTGTAAAAAATATCTTCAATCATTTCCATTCATTGAGTTGATGGTTTGCCATTATTATTAAGAAGTAATTTCTTCATCTTTTGCTGTGCGTTTGCTTAAAAAATTATTCACTTGGATTAATGAACAACAAGACAAAAAATAACGAAAAAAAAAAAAAAACAAAAAAAAAAAATAAAAATAAAAATAAAAAGAAAAGAAAAACAACGAAAAATAAATCATAGGGAGAGAGAAAAAAGCATTTATAATGAGTAGCAGTCACAATAAGCGCATACACGGCATATTTGTTGTCGCTTGTTGACGATTGTTATATGTTTGTTGATACATCTCATTAATCGCATGCGAATGCTTCGACAAGTGTTACGTTCCTAGACCATACTTCCCATATAAAAAGTGCAGCCATACTAATTTTCTTAATCTGTTTGTCAAAATAAGAAAAGTGCTTTAGATGCACGCTAGTGCATGCATATCGTAGACCTAAGCTGATTTGATCGTTTCCGCCAACAAACAAAGCAAAAGTGAAGCAATTTGAGAAAAGTCTACAAACCTTAATAGACTTTAATCAACGTCATACAACTAACATGTAAGTCGATTATTTTCACTTGTCTTGGAAAATCAAAGACAACTAACTCAGTTCACTTACTTTAAAACCGATCTATTCTTAAATAGATTCGTTTTTAAATTGGTTGTATGTGTCGTAACATATGAACACATTTCACAATTGAATGGCCTTTTTTTTTTTTTTTTTTTTTAAGAAAAGCCTTAAGGTACTGAAATTTTGCAAAAAATTAATTTTTTATTTTACTACCCCTTAGTAGAGTGTATTAGGAATATTATAGGAATAGGAAAGGAGAGCCCTATTAATTTATCTACTTTTACCATTCCAAAGGTGAACTGCTTTCTTCTCAAAACAATGGTTTGGAAGTCGGTTGAAACGATTTCTTAGAAACGAATGAGTGCATCTTATAAAAATGCTGCGTGCTTCTTCTTCATGTACCATATAATACCTGAAGTAGATTTTACCGAAAAGTGCAGTTTTTCGCGTCCAAGACTCATCTGCTAACAGAAGAAATTTGTCATTTCGAATTTAGATAAAACTACGATGAGCTAATCTGATAACCGCGGGGTGTCGCCGAAAGCCACGCTTCAACTGTCGAACTTTTCAAAACTTTTAACTGAAAATTTATGCAATATATAGGTCCAACTGTCGCTCGTTTATATGCTTAAAAGTTTGAGAGAAACAATTCAAAATAGCATAACTTTGCGACTTCCCCCTTCAAAGCCCCTTAAATCATTTGCTTTTTTATTTAAGGTGTGATTTGAAAAATTTTGGAAAACTCGTTAAAAGATTATCTAAACGTTTTCATTTCGCCTTTTAGCTCTCGAACATATTGATACCAAGGGCCACATAAAATAGTTTTTTCAATTTTGTTCCCAAAATTAAAAACGCTTTCATATAATAGCGTCCTCTAAAACACTGCTCATTGCAAAGTTATAATAAGAAGCCCTTTTTCAAGTTCAAAATAAATTTTTGTTTTTATTTTTTCAATTTGTTAGCACAAATTTTGCCGTGAAACTTGTCGTTCGTAGAGAAAAGGAAAGAAATCCATTTGAAATCTTCAGAATCTTAGTTTTGTTATTGAAACGAGTTATACCCATCCAAGATTTTAAAAATGACATTCAAACCTTGCTAAATCGTACAAGTTTACAGCAAGTGAAAGCATAAAAATGGAGAGAATTTGGACCGCAGGAATCTATTTTCTTAAATCTACACCACCTCATATTCATTCTCTCATTGATGCTCTCATTTAAGGTAATCCTCTATGTAAGGTATTTAATAGGCTTTATTGTCTAACTGCCAGTTAACTGATGCTTTAGGAGGGCGCATGGAAAGTGGTTATGTTTCAGTGAAAACATACTTCGGCGACATAAAGTATTCACGATTTTTACAAAATTTTCAATTCTCTGCCCCATTTTTTGATCCCGAAAGTAAATGTAAATAAAACGAAACTTCGATTGAGATTTGGATCAAATTCTTTTTCAATACATTGCTTGGACCTTGCACCAGATGTAGTGTTGCAGTCTACAAATATTATCGAAACTTATTACGAAGACAATGAACCCGCAGTTACGTTGCATGTATGTGGGATGAAGCTCATATTTGGTTAAAAGAGTTCGAAAATATTTATTTTTTTTTTGGAACCTTCGGTGTAAAGGAAACACATGTTTCCATATATTTTTACTAATTATAATCTAATTCAGAAGGACTTAAAATGGATTCACTTATTGGGCCAAATAGTTAAGAAGCGCAACGATACCGTTTACATCTAGAGCCTTGGTGTGAGTTGACTCTTCCACTGACAAACTTTACAATTTTAATAACATCCGTCCTTAGAGCCTTCTGAGGACGACTTGTCTTGGTTACAGCAAAAAAGTGAAAATAATTCTTCAACGTTTTCGCACGATTTTCGGCATGGGTTATGAGGACGCGACATGTAAATCATTCAACTTACAAAGGAAATTTAGCAAAGAGGCACAATTGGTTGTCACTGTGAAACGCTGTTACAAGGAATTTAATCGTGGCCGCCGTTCGCTCATCGCGAAGGTCGTACAAAGGTCGTACTTATTGCGCAATGAAACGTTGATGCTGTGCAGAAACTAATGAGGCAAGATCGACATGTGACGTACTATTTGATTGAAGCAACCTTAGTTAGGCATCACTTCCGTCATTATATATAAAATGTTCCTTTGTCATTCAGCTGTGGAATAGGTGTTTCTCAATTAATCCCACATAACTTGAAGAAGACGATCGTGTCAAAAGCGATATAGAAGATGGCAACAGGTGACGAATCACGGATCTACGCGCATAAGCCGGAAAACAAACAGCAGTCGACTCTAGGGATATTCTAAAAATCGAGCAAAAGTTGTTCGCGTTCGAAGCACTTCGAAAAAAATGGTTGTCTGTTTCTTCAGAAAAACTTATTATTAAGCAACAGAATTTAGCAACAGAGAGAATGGTACAATGATTAATCTGACTTGTGAGTAGACAATCTTTCGCCAGTTTGACGAAAGTCTTTGGTGAAAGAGAGAAAACAAACAAACGTCAGCACGGGTCATTCGTCATCATTATAATGCTCTCACACAGCTTTCCTAACAATCGAATTTTTAAAAACTCAAAAACTAGAATTAATGGACGATCCGTCATTTAGTTCTGCTTAGGCATCTGCTGACTTCACTTTGTTATTAAATGGCAAGAATGAATTACGTGGACAACGATTTTCGTGGTCAAAATTAAAGTTGTTCACGTTTTTAAAGACCATGTTTTAGAGGTGTCCTCAAAGCAATGGAAAAAATGATATGATAAGTGCTTTGAACGCAATGCAAAAAGTGCGTAGATCATAAAAGAGAGTATTTTTAAATGCAACCATAAAACAGCCTTTAATGAAAAATTATTGTTTTTTCGTTAATACCCAGGTCCATTTCCCAGTAATGTTAACCGACTGCCTTTCATACAACTTTTCTTAAGCTTTCATAAGCTTTTATTTACCAAAAAAACGAATTTGTAACATTTTGTCATGAAGTAGTCTTTAACATGACGATGTGGTTTGTGACAGTAATTTCACGCCAAAATTATGTGTCACAAATTTTTTGAAGCCCAGCTCTTAACAGAGTTTTTGTGAAATATAAGCCTTCGTAGCGCACCGATGTCTATTGGTGGGGGGGGGGGGGGGGGGGGACTTTTAGGAAAATATAATAAGATCTTTAGCAAGAAAATTAACTAAATTAATTAAATTGAAAGGTAAATTAAGACGACGTCGATTGAAGTTTTGGGCTTCCTCGTCCACAAGAGCTCCCATGTTTGAATATTTGCTTCTCCAAAAGCAATTTTTGGTAATTTAAGGCGAAAATAACTGAAGCGATTGCGTGCACTATATTCGCTTGGCGATGTGATGATTGTCCCACTTAGTAGTCATCCACTATACCTATTTCACATTCCGCGCGGTGGACATGTCTTATGTGAAATCACTGAAATTATAGGCGTTTTCTTTGCATTTCTTTGCATCAAGCGCATAATTTCGACATCATTCGTCGAAATTGTTTACTGGAACATAAATTATATTGAGACATAAAAAGCATTTCGAAATACAAACGTCATGTAACTTTGTTAAAATTAAAATGTTAATTAGTGATTTTAATTTATTCATTACTAAAATCCCCGTTATGGAATAAAAGTTTCTCTTCCGTCACATTATGTGTCCAGCAATGGCTATCGAATTTTGTGAGTGAAAAAAAAAAAAAAATTCTTTTTCTTCGAAATAAAAATTCAGATGAAGGACTTTGTGATATGAATTGAAAAACAAAGTTATGCAAATTGCAAGTTGCAGATACGGGTCGTTTTAACTAAAAATGATTTGTGGTGTCATGTAATTCACACAAAAAGATGATGAAGGTGTAGAGGAACGAGTTGAAATAGATCTGAATACTAGCACTGAAGTTGTGTGCGCATTACCTATTTGAAAATTGCGATTAATCTTTGAATGTAAAACAGGATAAGAGATGTGAAATAGTTGCAGAGTAAATTTCAGTCCATAGGTCCAGCGAAAACAACAAACTTTTTGCTTTGGAGCGCATGAGAGAAAATGAAAATATTCATGACGTTTGCAATGAATTCTGCGGGAAATCAGTGCTACTGTGGCGACTGACGACCTTCTCGTCATCTTACTCTTATGAAGTTTATCGGGAACTTTTCAAACATTTACATGTACTATTGAAGAACGGATCTACTTAGAGGACTGTGTCCGAGCACTGCGTATATTACATGGATGGCATTAGAAGATGTTGTTTGGCTAGTGAATGGTCAACTCACATCAGCCTCAATAAGAGTCCTTTTAAACGCAGGACTCTAAGTTAAGCGAGCAATGCTACTAACAATATGGTCAGAGCTGACGATGTAACAATGTTTGCACAGTCATATAAAAAATAAATGATTTCCTGGATGCCGCGTTTGGGCTACGGATAGTTTGTGTGCCATTCTCCGATGAAAATAACCATAAATGCGATCTTTTAACTGAACATAATGCAAACGTAACGTAACACATTTATTAAAATCACAAAGTAACAATTTAAGCCTGGAAAGCACAAAAAATTGCAATTCAATTAATTTGTAAAATGAAAATTTGTAATAAAAAAAATTGATTTTATAGAAATAAATGAAATACATTTTTAAATAAAATAAATTGACAGAAAACCCGTTTTTTTTTTTGTGAAGATGGAATTTTAAAAACCATGCAATGCAACAACATCAACGCGTAGAACAAGCACCGTGTATTGCAGGCAATATATCGGCTTTCATGGGTTTCTCTCAATTACTCCTATTGTACAATAACAATAAGATACTGACTGGATAGATATTCCGAACTAAATTAACTTAGAATCTTCCCTTGATGAAGAAGACAAACTGATTCATATTTTTTGAATAACAAATAATTATATGTCCATGCTTCGGTGTTGAGTGTAAAAACATCTTGAAAGGATGCTGCATTTTTCAATGGCATTTAGGTAGAAGAGATCTCTTCAACTCACTTCCAGTACGATAGTTGCCTTGAAAGTTCAATATTATCCCTATGTATCGTAAGGGATTTCCATATTTAAATTTCATAACGCGTAAAGCTACTTTCACCCCTTACTTCGTACCTGTCATTGACATTGTGAGGTAAAAAAAATTCAATTGTAAACGTTTTACAAATATTTTTTGGTTATTTGGAGTTAATGTGCGCGCAACATTGTAATCACTTGTCTGGCCGTCCAGCGCACACACATAAATAAAATAATTTGTGCAATTTCAAAGATTTTACGTACTGCTGTGCAATATTGTAATTACTTGTCTGACCGTACAACACTCACCAACACACACACACACACACACACACACACAAACACAAATGCGAAAAAAATAATTTGAAAATTTTCAACGAATTTACTTACACAGCTTGCTGTGTTTGAGGCTGTTGATGATAGGCGTGCACTGTAATTAATAATCTATAACGAAACTTACGCGTATTCATGTAAATTAAGTTGTAGCGTATCGATTAAGACAATGCTGTGCATTTCTACGGAGAGAATAAGCTAAAGGGACGACTTTTTATGAAACTGTTTTAATTAAGTCCGAACGTAGATGTAAATAAGATTAAAAAAGGATTGAATAAAGGCAAAAAGGATTAAGCACTCGTAACTCTGCCTACAGTAGAGTCGAGTGCACGCGAGTGAAGATTACTTTTAATAAATGAGATTTTAATCTTCAATAAAGCGAATAAAAAACGACTTTCCAAGCAATTGCGTTTCGAGAAAATTTGTTTAACAGTTTTCAAAAAAATATATATATATATATATATTGCTTTGGTTTTTTAAAACGTTGAACTATCTTTTTGGGCTTGAAATTCCGAACTAAATATAGGTATCACATCTTGGACTATCTGCGACGTTTAAGGCGTGCAATGTGACCAACAGGCCATGGATCCAAATGTCATATCAATAGTTTGAATACAAATTTAAGAAAAGCAAGCGCACTTTATTTAGATGACATTTGCATTGATATCGACCCACATACGGATAGTTTCGTGCACGCTTTAACACACAATACTCCCAAGGGTAGTTGTAAAAAAAACAACAGAGATTAATGCCATCGTACGAAAAGCTCTTTTTCCATTTTAACAAAATTGTTGATAGATTTTTGACGATGGCCTATTTATGTTTGTAATTTTTATTTTATGTTTTTTTTTTTTCTCCCATTGACAACACCCTACTTTTAAGTAAATATTGCATGTGATAATAAAGATTGATGAGCGAAATTATTGAAATTTATGAGGATGAAATAGAATGTTTCCAGAATAAGAGAAAAAAGAATATTTTATACGTAAGTTTTTCCTTTGCATTTTGACAAAAAGTTTGCGGTGTGTATGAAAGTTGTGTAAGCAAACCTACCCTCTTCCTTCAGTTATATAGAATTACTTTTTTTATGAATTTCAAGACATGTGGAAAAAATTGTTTTAAATTTCAGAAGATTATCTCACAAAATTTCGGACAATGGTCATCAGTTATCATTTCACATTTCAAACCAAACATCAGAGACTTTTTGATGCTTATGCCTCGTAAAGTCAATAAAATATTTATACAATGTATTGCCGGAGAATTTTGTTTTTGTCTGTTTTTTTTCTTTTTTCTTATTTTGACGTTGAACTATAAAGGAAACGGAGAAGATAAAGAGCGCTTATCACCTTAAAAAAATAAAAAAAAACCGGTAGCATTTTGCCTAACGTTCATTCGCTTTTATATCATTTGATATTTTCTTTAGCTACTTGCAGGCTGCATACAAATTGTTAGATTAATTTTTCACGCTGAACGCTATTGTTATTGTGATTGTGATATTTTAATATCAGAAGAGTTCCAAATTTTTATAGAGCAACATCATAAATTGTGTGCTAAACATATGTATTTAGGAAATGTCGAAATGTATGCAACTCATATATATGTACGTGTATATAATCCCTCAACCCTTTTTCGTTCCTCCCGGTTTCCCTTTCACAAAAATAATTTCATAAATTTTCTTTGGGAATTGTAACAATTAAGTTTGTTGCAATTTTTATTGACATATTTTTATATTCACCACCATACGATGCAAGATTTTTGTTATTCCGTTTGTATCTCTATATAAGAATTCCAAAAGCATGGATGACATTTTTCTTGAACGTGAGATTTTAAGTTCATTTAAGTTTATGTTAAGTTAAGAATGAGTGAATTCTCGCATTCAAAATTTATTCGGCTTTGTTCAGAACTTCCGAACTTTCCTTATTTTAGGATAAATATAATCATATTGGCTTCTGCTGTTATTGGCCAGGGATGATATCTATAATTTATGAAGTCCCTAAGGAACATCCTATGTATTTGCATTGGTTTAGCACCTGTTTAGATGGCTCCGCGAAATAAACTTACAGCTCCTCGCCCACAGTTGTGGCTACCAATCTTTGTTGTCTCATTTCTGTCTATAAATATTTTCCTATCAGAGGTTATTTATCAGTTACGATCATTATGATAATAAATAAAAACAGATTTTTACAGGGCCGTAACCCACCATCAAACACCCTAAACTACTTAGCTCAATACACCTATTCATATAACGAATCTTCAAAATAAGGTTTTATATGGGAAGTGGTTGAAAAAGTGGTTCGATTTAAACGGTTGTTAACAGCGTCCTTGAACCGAACAATGCCCGGGGACTAAATGTTATGAAAATATCTCAAAAACTGCGACTTGTGGGTTGGGCACAAGAAATAAAGATGGACAGACGGACAGATAAGATTAAACCGATTGAGAACTGATCCTAAAGCAGTCGGTATAGTAAAAAGTGGGTCTGCCTCAAATCCTTCTCGGTGTTGCGTGTTCAGTTGTAATTTGTGGGTTGAAAATGCCAGATTTAAAGTTGAACATGACATTGACGCTATCCTTAATGGAAAATGTGCCATATGGAAAGTAAAGTAACACAATTAATTTATTGACAGAAAGCTGAATGGCACTGGAATGGCAGTGTCCTGGCCACCGAGATCATGTGATATAACTGCAATAGTTTTTTTTTGTTTGGCCTTATGTTAAAAGACTCATTGACTTACTCCAATAAATCACAAACTCCAAATCACCTTATTTCTCAGGATTATTCGAATTGTTAATGAAATAAGAGCAGATTTATGTGGTAAAGTGGCGAAAAAAGGGAGCTCGAGTACTGAATTTTTACAAAAATCTAAAATGAAATCATTTTTCTCATAAAAATGTGCCTTAATATCAAAATCAAAATATATATATATATATATATATGTATTCATTAATTTCTTTTAACGTCTTGGTTTTACTTCAATTGCAAAGTAAAAGCTAAACGTTTAGAAGTTAATTGGATTTCTGCCCTGATTCTCTTCATATAATATCAACTGCTTTCAATAAACAAAAAAAAAAACAATAAGCAAAAAAAAGCAGGTAAGAAAAATATTTTCGGTCGTGACCGAATCTTTTATTCCAATCATCGTTCTCTTAAAACACACATAAAACAACTAGATTTTCATCGTCTATAATATGGAGCGGGCGCGTCTTTTGAAAATTTCTTTGGCAAATTGTTGGGACATATCTTCATTTTCGCCAACAAAACAATGTTTACCACGAATACTATAGGGTTGGGCAGATGGACAGATGGACAAACAAAACGGCGGACATGTTAAGATGCATTCCAAAATTTGAAACTGGTCGACAATTTAACACTTGATGGGTTTTTTGAACCCCATTTCTTAGCCTTATAAAGATATTGAAAAAAGTAATTAAATTTTGATCAGGAGAATTTTCGCAACAGACGTTACACAGACGCGCATGCTTAAATCGATTCAGAATTTAGTATCGATCAAGAATATACATACTTTGTGGGGTATTTGGAGCTTCCTTCTAGCCGTTACCTGCGCTTTGACAAAATGAATATGCCCCTCAGCCTTCCGTGACGGATATAAAAATGTGAAATAGTGCGTTCAAGACAAGATACACCCGCTCCCTATGAAATGCTAAGGATCTAGTAAGCGAGTACGCACTGATAATCGTAACCCTAAATTCTTTTTGATACCACTACTGCTATTTGGTGACAAGCGGAAATGCCTAGTTGACATTTTGTGTCATGCCGTTTATCACCCTGCAATGTTTGGAGAAAGCATTTTTTTATTTATTCGCATAAGTACATAAATTTTTCATTTTTTTATCATTTTCCTGCGCAACAACAACAAAAAATTGTAAGCAATTTTTCTAATTTTTCCACTCATCCTCTTACGCATTAAATATGTTTAGTCAACTGTAACGAAAAACAATTTTTGCAAATGGTTACTTGAAGTAACTAAACGCAAATACACACACATATGCTATGACAAGAGCACCACACATATTTAAACCAAAAAAAAAAAAAAAACAAAAAAACAAAAAAACGAAGAAAAAGAAAAACGCATATAGAGAAAAAACAGAAAATTACAAATGTTATGTGTCAGTGTCAACAACTGTCAACATGAGTTCATCTGTCAAATGATATGCGTTGTTACTTCTTGTATCACTTACTGTCTGTGAACGAAATATGATTGGAATGGGATGTTGTTACGGTATGGTATGGTATGGTATGGTCTGCTCTTGTCTACTGCATAGTGTGATGCTCTGGTGTAATCATGTGTGCTGCCTCTCTATATTAAATAAGTTGTTATAGTTTATCTTTCATTTTATTTCATTTTCTTTCCTTTTTTTTTTTGCTTTTGCCTTATTTGACTTTTAAATTGTCTCCAGAGATAAAAGCCTTGTGCTATGCTATACAGTACGGTTTAACTACATACGAATCCTATTAGAAAGTAATGAAGCTGACCTTAATACAGCCATTTAATTTAGTTAATAGTCATGGCAAAGATGAAAAGACACTTGTTACTAATAGAATATTCGACATTTTACATCGTTTTTGTATTAAACATTTTAGGGTGAACGGAGTTAATAATAATTAAGACCGAGTGTTGGTAATACGCCACCGAAGAATCGTGTTTTTAAGAAGAGAAGATTTAAGCACGTAACTATGCTTACAAATGATTGTATATACCTAACCCGGACAGTTTTTACGTACTGTAGACTGTTTTGCAGATAAAAATCGAATACATATTTCAACAGAACGATATAGGAAAGAAACTAAAGAATGAAATCATAATCTCTTACTATGTCAGAATGTCGGAAAACAGATATTCGTGAAATCAATGAAGTATTACGAAAGGCATTGTTTATTTATGTATGTAAATAGCTCTGCCCGTCATTCCAGTTGAAGACGGAATTTACAGGGGGACCGACGCAGATTCTACGATACGTCTCACTTATGAAGAGTTAAGCGTTCTTTTAAGATTTGTTGAATGCTTGCAATATCTTAAAATTTCATAATCCGTTTATGTAGAAAGTGTGGCGCTTGTGATGCATGCGTTTGTGATTCACTTGGCAATATCAAAATTCCTAATGGACTAAATGTTCGACCAACTGTTCTCGCTTGTCTATAATTAAACGTTAAAAACAAGGCCAGCACTCAGTTAAGAAGTGCCTTCATAATAATGTTCGATGCGTATGTGTACATGTGTGTTTGAATCACAAATGATAGCTGGATCGACCGCTGAGGCTAAGTTCACTTAAAATCTTAACATAATCAAGAATAACTACATCTTGCAGGCCTTGTTCTACATGTCACTACGTGTTAAACCAAAACTGAAAGTTGATATATTCAGACTCTACTCGCCAGAGGATATCAAAATTGGTAAGAATAAGGAGTCAGTTATTTATGTTTTCTGGTTTTCTTATAGAATAATTCTTAGATAAAAAAAGATTTAAAACATTGTACGATGCGATAGAATGCGATGGATAGGATTGCGATAGTGCGCAACCAGTCATTGTGGAGTAGGTCTTCAAGGGCAATTATAATGCATCGATCAAAAACTCTCCAGACTAAGTAACAAAACCAGATTTTCGTTTTCCAAAATCGACATGAGGATCTATGCTTACACAAACAATAATTTATCGGTGTCTACCGATAGGTACCACAGGTATTAACTAAACGAAGAAATATCTGATGAATCAGTGGGACGGTAGCAAGTTTCTTGGGTATCCGTCTTGCAAAGCAATGTCGCCGCACGTTTTACCTTATAATACCTTTTGACATGTTGTGGCCTTTTTTTCCTTTCTAATACTCGATCATTAATGATATAATATCCACTAATGCATATATATATCCACTATAACGACTTTCAGAAGAAGCTAATATATTACGGGTTGTTAACTAACTACGCGTATACTGCCATTAGACCAATCGGGTGCAGTAGTATATCTATTTATGTTCAAATCTCAAGGTGTAAGTATTGTTGCATTAATTGTGTTAATAAGAGTTGGAGTTTTCTACACTCACTTTAATTTTCGTGTAAAAAAAGTTTTGGAAGAGTGTTGAAACGAAGAAAAATTTCAACAGTAGTTTATTTAACACGGATAGGCTTTTTGGAACGCTCGGGAGAAGAAGTTGCAATTTCAAGGAAGACACTTCTTTCAAGTAATAACGTTTCTTCTCGATATTCTATTCCGAAGGTTTAAAGCGTCTATTACGCTGACAAAGAAAAACAATAGATTTTTTTTAAAAATCTAATTTTGAAGGCTTAAGTACATTGATTGTGAAATGTTCAATAACCTGATGATTAAGCGAATATATTACTTACTCAGAGCATTCAAAGTTACTTAGGATTAGAATTAATATATTTATGTCTACGTATTCTTAGTCTTGCCTTTAAAAATTTAATCTTACTTTTTGTCTTCATTTTTCCGAATCTTATACATTCGGGCGAATGTATATCTTTATCAATACAACAATTATTATTATACCTATTTATAGTTATTATTGTTATTGTTATTATTATTTCATACGAATATATTCAATGTTTTGCGTTTACTATCTAATACAGGAAATAGTCAGTAGAAAACAATAATGAAGTTGTAATAGTCCTTTGATATTATATCCATTGACGTAGATACCTTAACTGAAATTTTGCACGTATAATATGCGTAAGTGTGTCTGCTAACATATTTTTATGTTTATAAGCACTCAAAGGCTACTCGAGGACACAAAGCAATAATCGAATTAGAATGCACACTTACCACGACACAACACGATAGCGTTAAGGCAAAGTAATTATGGCTGAAAAGTTGCGAGAATAGGTTATTTTTCGAGAGTTTGCGACGAATTTTGCATTTTCGCTATTTAAGAGAAAATTTTGTATAGAGAATAAATAAGTGTACACTCCCAAGAGATTAGTAGTATAAAAATTGTCATGTAAATATGATCGTTAGTCCAGTTTCTCCCTAGTTACTATAAATATGAAAGACTGTGCTAGAAAAAAGCGAACGCGCGAGTAACGGAAAACTGAAGATTACGGTTTGTACTTAAACCCATCTCACTTGGAAGGAAATATGTTCATGGTAAGTTTACCAAACATACTACTGAAGAAGACGTTGCTCTCTTCGTTATTGCGTCCATGAGGCTTCCTCTTCATGTGTATTTGCCTTTACCTTTTTCCCATAGGAGTAAAATGAGAACTAACCAACGACAAGTAAAAGAAAGTTATGCACAGTTTATATACACGTGGTGCCGCTCTTGCTTCTTTTTGCTGCTGAAACTTTTCAAAATCCACGAACTCCGAATGTGTACACTTCAGAAAGACGCGAAATTTGTTTTTTTTTTTTTCCATCAATAATCGTTCTAGTTAGTATTTGAAATTAACGAACAGAACAAGCACAGTTTTGTGAAACAATACGGATCAGGTGACACACTCCGTAAAATTCCTCAACGAAGGCAATAAAGATTTGGAAGGAGTGAAACGTGCACCTTACACGTCTACAGTGTAACGCAACGACAATTGGTGTCACAGAGAATTGAATGTCTTCGACACTTGATTTCATGAGCCATTAGAAGAATCGACTTACCGAAGAGCATATACGATCTTAACGAAAATCTGTATGCTCGATATATATTTTCATAATATTCAGGTCATAACAGGTCATCTAAAGTAACGTATGTACACAAAAGTTCCGATGGCGGTAACTTTAATGATTATACGCACAAGTTGGTTTCTCTTGGCTCTTTTTCTTTTTCTCTTTCTTTCCTTTCTCTCTTTTCATCTTTGAAAGTCGTTACATTGAATTTGCGATACATATTCATATTTTACATAGTTGCATGCTTTTATGTCATTGTGTTGGAAAAGCGGTTATGTCAAGGGATATATAAAATATGTTTGTTTACTGTTATTTGATTAAACACATACAAATGTACGTTCGCAGAAAACTCATAAAATATGAGTTAGAAGGATGGCTGTCTTCTCTGTTTGTCCTCAATACCAGAAACGATCCGCTGCAAGTCGTTCTCAAAACGAAAGAAAAATGTCACGCATTTCTTTCTAGTTTGCTTAGCAGTGTAAATGGTAGCAAATTTTAATACATTGTGATCCGATTTAATGGTTCAAAATTTGCGTCGTTTCTTTGTTATGTTTTCATAACATTTTTCTTTAAATTTTATTATTATTATTATTATTATTATTATTATTATTATTACTATTCTTTTACTTTGATATTTTGTTATTATTATTAATGTCGATCATTTAGCAAAAAAGTCATATAGCGTAACCCTAATTTATCTACGAAATAAAAATATTGTTTACAATTCGTTCTGTTTTGTGGCAATTGCGAACAATAGAAAAGATCCTCAGTTTTGTCATTTTTTTAAACAATTTTATTATCTTGCTCTATAATCATTGCTCCGTCATTCTCTCTGGTAGACGTTGGTAATAAAAAAAGAACAAATAATAAAATAATATAAAAAAAAAAAAAAAAAAAAACGAAAGAATTCAGAACAAAAGATACACTGACATTTATATCTCCGTATGTCATAGGGATGATAGGCGCGATATTTATTCATATTTACAATGTTGATAACATTGTTGCTACTAATAATAAGTTGCTGCAGATTTCTGACAGCTGATCCTTTAGCTTATTATACTTTATTTTTTCCCTGCCTTTTATACAAATGCCTAGGACATTGTCTCATATTGATCACTTCTCTTTTTTATATATAATTTTTTTTTGTTTCTGTTTAAATAAAATGAGCAAAAAAAAAAAGTTGATATATAAATAAATAAATAAATAAATAAATAAATAAATAAATAAATAAATAACTACCTAAGAAAGATCAAATCCATAAGTTATCTTTATATGAATTTTTTTTTAATATCACAGAAATAGTAGTTTTTCCAAAAATTCTCACTCGCAATGCTTGCCTTTCAATCTTTGTTACGCTTTGCCTTGCCCGTTTCAATTAACCTGTCGGCTATTAATTTGTAGCATCCAATATGTATAAAGCAAATGCTTTGATTTATTTACCTAGACTGGAGAATTGCAATTTCCTCTGCTTTTTCTAAATACAAATAAACTCTTCATACGGTCAGAACAAATTTTTGTGTCTCTTTTTTTTTCATATCATTTCGTCTCCCGTTTCAATCTTGTGATTATTAGAACAACATGTGTTACCAAGATAATGTACCAACCAATAGACTTATGTTCTTGTTTGTGGTGTGGCTTGCAAACACAAAAAAAAAGAAGAAATGTT
Source organism: Glossina morsitans morsitans (assembly GCA_001077435.1). Classification (NCBI taxonomy): domain Eukaryota; kingdom Metazoa; phylum Arthropoda; class Insecta; order Diptera; family Glossinidae; genus Glossina; species Glossina morsitans. The sequence goes on along the minus strand of CCAG010016160.1, from coordinate 5,233 downwards.
GAGCAAAATGAACAAATAATACGGTATGAAAAGTAAAGGTTATGATGATGAACATGTGAAAGATAGATAGAAAACAGGGTATTTAGGCAGACATACGTATATAGAATTTAATGTCAAAGGGATTCCCTATTTCTTCCGAATGAATTTTCGCCCTCTGAAAGAATTGTTATAATTATTTTGGCCAGACAAACTCTACTGAACTTGGTATTTGAGTCCGTGACCATTGAGTTGTTAGCCGATATTCTTTGCCAACTTGGCCACTCAGACGGATGAGAAAGAATTATTTTACATAATCATCGCCGATCAAATGAATAATTTTGTTAATAGAGTTTGTCCAGTTATTCAAGCCTCTATATTAGGCTTCCATAGTCAGACGAGTAGATAACAATCGTGACTACGAAGTCGATGATCGCGGGTTCAAATCTCAGTGTGGTTTTACCATGCTTGTTCAAGCCTATAGCGAACGTTCAGTGGGTAAAGGCGCACTTACTGACTTGGGCTCATATCCACCAGGCTGCGGTAAACTCCATAACATTTTCCCTTCTTCCATATTTCGTTCTAACAATGCCCGTACTACACCTATAGAAGACATCCCCTAAATTATTGATCGTGATAGCAAAGACAGCAATTGAATGAATTTAAATTACAAAATATGTATGTATTTTAAGTGAAGACCAATATGTTTTTATACCCAACACACAGGTACAGTTTATATTACAACAGTTAAGGGCTTATAACGTATAAGATTTGTCGTTAGCGTGCTCAATCGACTCAATATGGCTTTAATTGTCTGCCTATCTAAAGTTGAACTTCAATTTTAGACTACAAACTTGGACATGAATTTTCCCCTTACAAGATTTCCAAATTAGCAAGCGCGACCTAGAAGTCATTTTACAGGTTAAAGTTGGCCTTAAATTTGCTTTGCCAAGTCCGCGGATCAGCACGAGGAGACGTCCCAAACTATCGGAAAACAATACAAAAATACATTGTACAGTGGCAACAACATCCTGTTTGACTATAATTTTGTTCTGCTTTGCAAACAAATATCGTGAATAAAACGTAACTTATATATAAAATCTTGTGTTTACTAAAAATGTGGTAAATATTTTTCCGAGTCTAGAAAGTTTAAATAAAAAAATTGAGAGATTTAATGATCGCAAAGGTAGCCGAGTAGCCGAAGTGTCCACATTAACAACTCAATGGCCGCTGGTTCAAATCTTAAATGCGGTATAGTTTTCAATGAAGGCGAGCATATATAGTTTCAGTTATCCTGCAGCGTTCAAATGCATACTTTGTAAATTCACTTACAACAACATATAGAAAATAAATAAATAAATAAATAAATCTTTCCTGCTTTAAAGGAGACTAGTGATAAAGAAAAGAGATTAATTGCAAGCGAATATAAACAACTCAGAGGTTATTTAAGAGGACTCTGCGTTCAACTTGCACGTAAGACGAGTTAGTTACCGGAACAATTAAATATTTTAGATTTTAGTCATTTTCCGTAGAGCACCCGTTAATTTAACAAGAGTCAGCCGGTTTAAAATATCCTGAGGTAGTTTTGAATATTTTCGAAGGGAAAAATAACTTCAAAAATTAAATACAAATATTAAATCTGACAACAGAGAGAGTTGCGATAAATAATGGGAAAAAAAAAAATAAATAAATAAATAAATAAATAAAACATACTACGACAAGTTAATCCTTTTTCGCTTTATTTGCCACATAAAACGAAACAGCAAATGTTGTCAATTAAATTAAGTACCACCGCAGGCACTTAATAAAAACTATTCAACAAAAATTATAGTTTTTTGGGAGGAAAGCTTCAAATAACCACCAAGCGAACGATAATTAAAACGATAATGGGTTATGATGAAAAGCTAGACGTACAACGATATATTATCTTAAGGAAGAATGAATAAAGCAAAGGCAATAAATTATATTAAATTTGATTTGTGGGAAATGACAAAAAAGGATGAAATGTCATGACAACAACTAAGCATAAGAGATATATTATTAATTAATATAATGAAATAATGAGATGTCTTCTCCTAAACATTTGGTTTCATTTAGACGAATCTCTATTACTTAAGATAGAGTTTAGCAAGAAATTTGGTAAAATAGCGCCCAATATGCGCAAATGCAATTCATATGAAGGGGCCGGGTTTGAAAAAATGCCGCCTAGAAAGAATTCTAATACACTTTTAATAAGTCTTTTGTTCGAGGACCTGAAATTAAGGTCTTAGTTTTGAAGGTTACCTTGCAATGCTTTTCATATTAAAGACGGAAGCCCTTGCAAATTTGTCGCTTTGTTTTTTTTATTGATTTAAGTGATGCTTTAAACCTTCCAGAATAGGAGGGAAAAACTCATCACATGAAAGTAATTTTTTTCTTGAACTTTTAAGGTTCATAATCGCTCCGAAAAAAACTGCTTGTCAGGTGAATCCCTGTTAGGAAGTTATAGCTTAATATCTAACCTGTATAACCGCTAAGTCTTACAATCCGCTAGCAGATGTCTTTAGAAAGTGTTTACGTTCATCTGAAAGCATTTCGAAACAAAAATACATTAGCTTGGCTTCATTGAGACAACCATTGAATGCATATGAGGATGGGAGTGATTTGAAGAAAGCCAGTGCTTTTGCCAAGAAACTAATAAAGTGTAAAACGTGCAATTCTCTCAGGCTCTACCAATGGATCTCATCGAAGAGGAAGAATGTTTGAATGTGGAAGAACTGTTTAATTGCGCTAAGATTGCAGACCAGCGCTAAATGCTAACAAAAATATCAATTTTATTGAGTAAATGATGGGTTTTTCGCGATTATTTAAAGCGGAGAAAGGTGAAAAAGGTCGTACATCTGTCATGCCTTTCTCTCACTCGATGCGTTTACCATATCTTTAAAATAACATTCGAAAGCGCAATAATGCTTTAACGGGCAGGGCAGTGGTTGTAGCTTAAAAATTTCATCTTTCGAGTAAAATCACTATCTATGACTAATTAAAACTTCACTTTAATCGCATTTTAGTTAAACAACTTCTTTTTCGATCTGGTCGTATTTTTGTCATCTTCAATTCTTAACGGATTGACTTTGAATTTCACGCGTACTTTCACATTAGCATTATGCAGTGCAGCGTATTAGACTTTATTGATTTGATCCGTAGCCGATTTTTGGCAGATATTTGCGAGAGCTAAACAATTTCTTTTTCGACTAAAATCAATTTTTAAAAAAGAGCCTATGGGTTTAACGGGATGTTGAATAACATTTCAAGAATATTTCAAATTTTTTCTTTTAGGTAGAAAACAGAATAAAAAAACATTTAAAAAAATTTTTGAAATACCTCAACAAATTTTACAAGCAAGTGTGGGAGATTGTGGTTCAATAAATTTTTTGGTCTGTGTTCCAGAATTTAGTGCTCATAAGGTGATAAAAGTCCATGAATTCAAAACGGATTAAAAGAATCAATTAACACCAAGCGCCTTCTCTTTCAATGTTTGCCATTATTTGTTCCAATATTTGTTGTAATTCTGAATTGATTACAACATAATATTGGTTTTGCCCATAAATGTGTAAAAGCAAATACTTGATGTCCTTTATTGAGACGCAAGAAAAGTCATATTATTACATCACTTTATAACATCATCGTTATCATCATCATCATCATCATCATCATCATCACCATTGATATTATTGTCAACACTCAGTGAATATTATTGCTATTCAGTCGCTCATTCATCCACTTGCGCGCTTCCCGTTAATGTGAATATTATATTCTGCATTATTCATCAATACTTGTCTAACGATTCTTTTCAATGAAAAGCCTTTTTCAAGTCAATTCAAGCTCAAACCACCGTCTACGCGTCTTTTGCCACTTTGAAACAAAAGGCTGCCTTTTCTCCTTTAAGCAAAACAAACATTTAAATCTTCATCTAAAACAAAAAGCATAAGAAACGATTGGTAGGAGAAAGCCAGTGAGAGAGAGAGAAAAAGGGACGGAGTAAAAGTTTTCTTTTTGACAAGAAAACTTTTCTTGTTGCCTCATTATTTTTTATGATTATTGCTAGAAATTCTCAAGTATCTTAACGTATCGATAAGACTATGTTTCGGGTCTGTACGCATACGATTGTTTGATGGCCATGAACATTATTGTGCTTATGCTTGAAATAATTATTATCATTGAAAAGCATTATTAAATGAGTTCTTTTTGACATATTTATAATATTGGCGTGGATTTTTTGCCAGCATAAATTTTCATTGTATATCCGTTCGGTCTTAACTTTATTGTTAAAGTAGTAATTTCGTAGATTAAACTCAAGTTCTTTTTCGTTTTTTTTTTCCCTCTACATAATAACGGTGGAGGATTAAGAATAAATTAAACTCTTGTTATATATTATATGCGTAGACGGATAAAATACAAGAGAAGTTTTTAAAAATATTTTTTTTGGAAAGGAATAAATTGTAGGAAAAATTGTAAATTAAAAGCTATTAGACAAAATTTTGAATATTAAAAATTTTTCTAAGGAAACCAGAATATGCTTAGTCAAAATCCAAACTCTGAATATCTAATACAAGGCCAGGGATAATGAGAAGACTGCAGATTATTCCAATAATGGAATGGCTCCTTATCTCTTTCAACCATAAGTCAACTAAAACACGTTTGTTAGAATTATATTAAAGTTAGTTACGCGATCCACTTCAATAGTAGAGAACTAAATGCCTTCAATCAAACTCTCCGCAAAGCAAATAGAGCGTAAGGGAGAACAAAAGGAACTATATATTATAGAATATCATCATGGATAACACATTTCAATATAATCCTCATGTTTTTTCAAGTCTGATTATGTCTTAAGGACTTCTCAGTGTAATCTGTGTAACTCCTATGGCAAGGTTCACCAAGGAAAACAGACTTTTTTCAGCAAAATGTTATTTTTTCGATTTTTTAAAGCTCTGAAAACTATAGTCTTACTCTAATCTTCTACCAGGAAATGTCAGTCTTTACGTCTGTGCTTGCTCAAAGCGGTAAACCTTCTCGAAACAAAGAGGGAATTTGCAATTTTTGTGAGATATCGTGAAATGAATCATATAATTGATCTGTTTTAAAACTACTTCTTCTTCTTCGTCTCTATGTTTGAAAAAATACCTAACAGATTCTTTACGAAAACCTATTATCCTATTTTAATTTTAAAAAACTGTTAAATGTTGCCATAATAATTATTCATATTTTTTTTTTTTTTTTT
>CCAG010016144.1:0-71487 GCA_001077435.1 Glossina morsitans morsitans | reverse complement strand
CAAGCAAGACGGAATGCTTAAAACTATTTTTGTACATTCCTCAAAAGAATGCCTAAGAATGGGTTAAAATGGGAATAAGATGAATATATGGTAGATACGTCCACCAGGTAGTTCAATTTGTTCTTAACAATACCAGCGATATGGGTATACGAAAAAAAGAACTTGCAGAGTATAGTAATGGGTATGCGAAAGTCGGCCCTCGCTGAACGTAATTTTCGTACTTGCTTTTTTTTTTTGCTTTGCTGTTCGTTAGCATTTTTTAACACGTTCGCGGATAGTAAAAATTTCCGTCTGTCAATTTATTTTAAAATTTAATTGCGTTATCCGAAATCTGATTAAACAGATTTTGTAAGAGCAGTGAGATGAAATGGAAGCTACAGCATCGACGGCAATACAAATCGAATTTTTCAAGTGCGATGACGCGACTACTAAATAATTTATATAAGAGAAAACATGAGCAAAAGGGGACAATGAGACAATTCTTTCTTTTTCCAGTGTATGGAAAGTTACGACTTCAAAGACTCTTTCAAGTAAGTTTGTAAATATATGGAGAGAAAAATAGAACTGTAATGGAAATCCTAAACAATCAGTTACAATGAACAATAATTGGCTTTAAAATTTGAATTTTGTTCACGTCCACGAACTTAACATAAATTTGTTCTTCCTCTTCTTCCTATTTCTTAACTGTGCAGGGAGTCAACAGCAAATGATTCGTTAAGCGCGGAAAAAATAAAGGGGCATGAAGTTCATTGTTTGGAAGTTGGTTTTGGTTAACCACTAAAGGAAAGTTGATATATTAATTGCATCATAACGTTTGCAACACCCAAAAGAAACTTGCGGAGACCCTATAGATTATATATATACATATATATTCTTGATCAGATTCTAGTTTGATTAAGCTATGTCCGTCCTGAAAATAACGATTTCAAATTCGATAGAAACACTGGCAATTTCTGCCTTACGCGCGGTAAACTATGAACCGAATGCAACGTCGTTTCTCTAATTAAAAATTTTTGGGTTTTTGATCATTACTCGCTATGATAGATAGAACACTGAAATTATCCACATTTACGTTATGGAAAGTTCTCCTATTTATGCGCACCTTTTCATCCTTATCCTCATATTTTATTAACCATAAGGTAAACAAAACAGAATGCTCGACGTTAATTTGTATATTCCTCAAGGGAAGATGTACTATCTGCCGAAAAAAGTGCGGTGATTTTAAAATAAATATCATGGAGACGTGGAGACATGAAGAGAACGATGTGGTGGTTTATTTTTTTCTTAACAAATACCATCGGTATGGGTATCAGGTAAAAGTGTGTTCATTCATTATGATGGACGTCACGACATAGTGGATTAATTTTGAAAGATGGAAGATAAATTTTATCCCATTCACTTTTTTATAACCATATATAAAAATATCGGACCCTAAAGATTTTTTAATGGTGGAGCGCCTACGAATTTCGGTCACAGCTGAGTATAACGTTCTGGTTTGTTTTATTTTATTATTTCTTTATATTTCGTTATTAAATTTCATTCTAATTAATGTCTTATTAATTTTTGCGTGACATACGTCTGCCAGGTAAGATGCAGTGTATATTCATTTGATCAAAACGTTTGCAACGTCCAGAAGGAAGCTTCGGAGACATCACAAAGTATATATATATTCTCGATCAGCATCAGATTCCAAATCGATTTAAGCATGCCCATCTGTTCGTCTGTCCACCTGCCCGTCTATATAGTAATTGTGGTCAACATTCTCCCGTTTGGAAAAATGAAATTATCGCTTGCAAATATACAAAGGAATTTGGATGTGACCTCAAAGGACACATCTACAAGGCCCACAGGGTATGCGACACAAACTTTATTTTGAAAATAGAAAAAATCAGCCGCGCTCACTCCGGCATGAAAGTTTAGTTCCTTCACTTTTTTTGCCTTTTTTAGAATACCGGTGATCGCTGTAAAAGATTCGGTCACGACCGAACATTATTTTTTTACTTGCTTTTCTCATTTTTTTATATTTTTGCGTGTTAAAAGTCCGTCGCGTCATCTTTTTTCTGCAATTTATTAAAGTCATTTTACCTTATCTACTTCTTAGAGGGGCAATTACCAAAAAAAACAACCTAGAAAAGAAGAGAGTTGTTCTCAGTTTGTGTTTCACTGTAGGCGTGTCGCGTGACTAATTTGACTTTCGAATAGATCTACAAGAATTTGGAAAATTAAAGGAAAAATCCGCAATTTTGCTAACGGGGGAATGTTTACATGAGAAATTAGCTGAGCAAGCAGACGACAGACGGACATGCTTAGGTAAATTACGAATATATATACTTAATAAGATATCTGAACCTCCCTTCTACGTATTGCAAGCGTTTTGACAAAATAAGTAAACCCCCCGACCCCCTCAGTGGTGTGCGTAACAATAACACAAGTAGTAGAAATGTAGATGAAAAACTTTTCACTAGGACACGTTTTGCAAAGTACAGCGTCCTCTTAAGATGAAGCACTCTGTGAAATGTCCTTGATTTGCGTAGGCTGAGTGCGCCTTACGTTGTCGCTTGATGATCATGTTTTCATTATTATGATAATTATAAGGACTGAAATAAGTAGGACGAACACTAGCAATCAAGATGATCGATCATTATTTTTTCAAAAGGTAGACTTTGATAAATATATTATTGCCGTTATATTCTCCCGATGTCCATAGGGTTAGACACTTTCAAAACTAGTCTTCGAATATTGGATCACGTGCTTCGTTAGTGTTAATAATAAAAAAAATAAAAATAAAAAAAGTTAAAATAAAATAAAAAAAAAAAATGAATAGCTTCGTCTCTGCAATATCTAAAATTGTAATCGAACTGCAATTTTTTTGCGTGATTTCGATTAAAGCTTCATCACACACACACACACACACCCGTACTTTCTTTCACTTTGGAACAAAATAAATTAAGAGCTGAGAACACAGTAGAAGTTTGAATCTAAGCCGAATATAATCGCTTTTTATTGTTCATTATATACATACATATATATATACGCGGTTTTTCTTGTTTTTTTTTTTTTTTTTTAATGTTCTTTTCTTACATTCGGGGAACAAAGTGTGTACGTTACGTTTACGCTTCTTAATGCAGATATGACACCAAACTGTGATATATAAACCGAAAACGATAACGAACAAAATGCATACAATGTATGTTGAAGTCGTATAATAATCAGTATTTGACATTTTAAAATATCTTCAAGAAGTCAATTTTTCAAGCGAGTCAGTTTACACTCTTATGATCTCAACTACTGATTTTTTCTTCTTTTTTTTTTTTTGTTTTTGAACAGCTTGCGCTTGAAGTGTTTTAAGTGCACATTTTTAATGTTCTTATAAATGTAAGCTTTAAGTTTAAGTTGAAACTCAGATGTCCTCTATATGAGTTAATATTTTAGGTATTGATTTCATAAATTTGATTTTCCGATATCGTTAAAAGAGAATTTAATTGTTAGTCCATGTTAGTCCATAGACCACATTGAAAAAGTTAAAGTTAAAGAGAGGAAAAAGAAGAAGAACTATAGATGTAGGAGAAAAAACAATCAAAAATCAAGTAAAACCATTTTAGTAGGTCACGATTCTTCATTAAATACCCTACACCATACTTCACTCAATTCACTCAGTTATTCGTATAAGGACTTTTCAAAATAAAGTGTTGTTAAGTGGCCCAAAAAGTGGTCCGACCCGGAAAAAGAGAGAAACTGTAGATGTAGGAGAAAAAAGGAATCAAAAAACAAGTAAAAACATTACAGTAGGTCACGATTCTTCATTAAATACCCTGCACCACACTTCACTCAGTTATTCGTATAAGGGCTTTTCAAAATAAAGTGTTGTTAAGTGGCCCAAAAAGTGCTCTGATCCGAACCATTCTCATCCTCGTTCGTCCTCGGGCCAAAACACGTTATTAAAGTATTGTCTATAAGTGACTCGAAGATCAAAATTTGATTTAACGCTAGAACTACTGAGTACGTGATTTTGATCCTTTTCAATTTTTAATTTTCGATCTTCATTCAAACACTTATAAAACAAGTAATGTTCCAAAAAATGGCTTAGCTTTCGAGACACCAATGACAAAAGGAATCATTTTGATGATTCCCTACTTTTGTCAATTTGCCACAGTCGTGAAATTTGGCATAAGCATTTCTTGATCGATTAAGAGCATGAGATTTACGATTGGGTAACATGTTCATGCTTGTCCGCAACATGGAAGGAAGTGGAACAGCCTCGGAAACACGACAACAATAGTCTTTTATACATAATATTGATACCCTACACACGTCGGTGAAGATATCTCAAAAGTTGCGGTTTGTGCAAACGAGATGAACCGACGGCCAGACAAACTTAAAGCGTTTCAAAATCACTTTCTTAATCGTTCGATTGATGCTCCCGAATAGAGTGATCACAAAAGAACAAGACAGACGGACAGACAAGCTTAAATGGATTCAGAAAACGATTCTGTACTGATCAGTATAATAAAAGGTGACTCTCAAGTCCCTCTGGGTGTTGCGTACATCCGTGCAAACTTAATATACCCTTGTACCACAAGTGGTGTAGGATGTAACAATAATAATCATTTCCGTACAGTGCAAATGAGATTAAAGAAATCCAATTTCCCAGATTTCTTTGCAAAAAGATTAAAAATAATTTCTGTACAGATCCGATTCCTTCAACATTGAAAAAAAAAGGTTACAACCTTAGAGCAACAATCTTATAACCTTCTGATGCAACAGAAGCATACGTAAACTTGCGCAAATATATAGTAGCCTTTATACCTTATGAATTGTCGAATTCTCTCGTTTCATGGAACGTTAAACTTTGGCGGGCATGGTAGCTTTATTTACTTATTTATTTAGCATATAAACTTTTGCAAAATTTATGACTAAATAAAACTCCGAAATATTTCGTACAGCCGATTATATCCAAAGGGGATTACTGTCAAGGGGATAAAACAAATATTGATATTCATTTATATGTATTTTCATATTTTTTGAGAAAAATAAAAATTCACCTTTTTTTTTGAACACACCTCGTATTTTTCTTTTATCGCCTCTTTAGCAATTGCCTTTCCATATGTGCATCTGTATCTGCCCCAATAATTGTATATATATATATATATATATATATATATATATATTGAAAAATTGAAATCTATTTTATTTATAAAATTGATTCTGATGTATATCTGATAAGATAATAAATCAACTTTTTTATTATTATTATGCATAGGGTATCCACGTCATTGGTTATTATTTCTGTTAACTAAGTACAATGATGACGATTTTTACGTTCATAAGGTTTTACATATTTCTTGCTAGCGTATGCAAAACCAAAATTCGCTTAATATCGTTTGTTTATTTATTCACTCGTAAAAATTATAATTACAGCCTCAAAAGTTTAGTTATAAGCAATAAATTGCAAGTTCAGCACATTCCGGTAATTGGCATATGTATAAGAAATTGTTGTTTACTTTGAAAGCGTTATGTCTGACACTTACAATAGCAAAAACGAATTTTTTTCTAAGCTATGTAAACGAATTCCGAATAATGTCCCAAGTGTAGAGTAGGGAAGAATAAACTTGCTCTCAAGTACAACTGTAGGCAAATTTGCTATGGAATCAACTAAGTGCTTTCGGACCATACACATGGCGTCCCTTCGCTTACATCCTACAAACGTTTGGCCTCAAATCGGGTACAATGACATATCAATTTTTTATTCTAATAGTCTTGCTGTAGTCTTTTCCGCTTATACAATAGAACGACGACAAGTTGTATCTGAAGAGATAGCGCGGGGAACAAGCAAATGGACTTACCAAAAAGCACAGCACTATGATATGTAAAAAACCTTTTTATTCGGACCAGATCAACCATTAGAAAAGGCGACCTTTTTACCTTATAAAGATCTACTTTCAAGAGAAACCTTAGATGAGATGGAAAAAATCGGCCTAAATGGGCCATATTCGGTACAAATAATTGGCCAGCCAGATCACAGATCACAGTAGTAGAGAAATTTTCCCTATGCACTATTAAAAATTAAACTTCTTGAGTCATATAACTTTAATTTACTCTTCATGAGGACCCTTAGATGATGTGGGGTACAAAAATAAAGCGAAATTCCAAATTTGTTAACATAATTTATCAAAACAAGTTTTCCCTATGAACTATTAAAAATTAAATGTTTTTGTCACTACAAAGGCTTATTTACTAGCATAGGAAGGGAAAAGGTACAAAAAATCGACTTGCCCGTTCCAAATTATTCGCATCAACTTAAAATGCAGAAATATTATCGTTTACCAATTTTTATCGAGAACTTTTTCTCGTCATGTAACGACTATTTCAACATAAGGCGTTATATGGGGAGTGGTTGCAAAGGTGATCCAATCGAACTTTCAATACGATTACGCCAGAGCACATCAGTGTAACATATCTTATCAAAATAATTCAGAAATTATGACTTGTAAACATAAGACGGACGGACGGACATGCCTAAAACGAACGAGAAAATAGTTCTATTCTAAATTTATTTTACGTCCTTCTGCGTGTCACATTCACTGTACCACAAGTGAAGTACGATATAAATATGTACATATGCTTCAATGTCTACCTTTGTGATTATACCATCATTTATATAGCGCAATTGTGAATGTAAAATTTTAATTACAAAACCTGCCCTACATACAAATATTTGTGAAATATTGCGAATAGTTTACATGTAAAAACGGTGTATAACAAGTTTCCATGCGATAGAGCTTCTAAACGTTCCCATTTACTTTCGGCATTTGTGATTGTGAATATATTAGATTGTTTGAGAGCGTAAAAAACGGTAGTAAGGATATACTACGTTTATGTGAATGTTTGCAAAGAGATATTTCCAGCTTTTACTGCACTAATCGCTTTAGAATTATTTCCGATCTTGACATAAGCGTGTCTGGCATGTGTAATGTCATCATGGACCAAAGTAGACCCTAGGCAGGGCGGTTTAGAAAGGCCCAGGGGCACAATGGATGCCCGCTCGTTAGATTAGGCCACGTCCGTGCGCGTGTTCGCTAAAGGCTAAGTACGTGCTGTTCTTTTAGTTGTAACAGCCTGGGGGATGTTAGTGGGTCAAAAATATAGCACTCCTCCCACATCTCATGAGCTATCTAAGACAGCAAAGACACGTAAATCGGTGTCATACACCGCCAATCCTTCTAAAGTGGCACTTTTGAGTTGCCCTAAAGTTTAATGCAATTAATAATTTTCTACAGACAGACAGGAAGGATATAGACAGCTTATACCTTTTAAGATATTTGGATGAAATCTTATACTCTTTAATAATAAACAAGTAACAAATTATATTTGATCGTGGCCGATCTTTTATATCTGCCACCGTTGTCCCAAAAATGATTCTAAAAAAGAGGAAAAGATCTACATTTTCATATCGCGACTGATTTTTGCTATTTTCAGAATAAAGTGGAAGTTTCTATCGGGCATATGGTGTACTCTGTGAGCAGCAATATATATATTGTACGAACTCTATATTTAATAATAATAATTTAAACTAAAGAAAAGTACAGTAAGTGTTAAAATGATTTTAAGAAAACCATATGAAAATCTCAATCTACGTATACGCAGGGGAAAGCACGCATACGATCTGAAATTTCGTCATTTTGTGAAATATGCGATTTCATTCAAATCACGCACATATGCCACGCAATATATGCATTATGTTTTTGTATTGTATACACCAACGGTTAGCGCAATTTGGATGAACAAATGTGGTCACAATCATCATTATATCCCTTATTGGAACTCCGTAGACAATGCTTGCTTTGTTCTTTCAATGAAAATTGCTTACTCTTACACACAGATACAATACAATTCTCTTGACAAAAACTGAATATCTTTCTTTAGAGACAAAGGCAAATGCCTCGAGGAGACTCAGTAGCCATTGTCCGTTACATAGTTTATAAAATTTTTCAATATTTTCATTTGAACTTCAAGTGTATGCACCCTGGACAGGTCAGATTATACATCGATCCGTCTGTCAATCTCTTCCTCTATCTGTCTATTCAAATTTTCAAAATCACAGAAATTGAAATAGAAAGTTAAAATCTGGCATATTCATTGGAAAAAATGCTAAACTCATATTAGAAAGGAGAAGGAGCTCCCCGTTTAAGTTTGCTCAAAACAATTAAAAAAACAAAAACAACCATCAATTAACTATTAAAAGAGACTGGCATTTGACCTAAACTGCTTAAGATATTTCTTTTTAGAATCAATTGCTGGTGGTAGTCGTGAAAAAAGGAATCAGTTACAATTAGTTCAATAGAAGAGAGGAAATGAAATGAAGCGCTGCGATTTCTTGCCTGTCCTTCTTCGCTTAATATTGCAAGTCAATAGCTGATCATGTTTAGAAATAACTGATCGCATAACACACAATGAAATTAACAAATCAAAAAAAGTTATTTAAAAAGCTTTTCAGACATACTTTTTCTTGTTGATCAAATTACTTCGTATAGGTTTTAATATCTCTTGGATAACGTACACGCGCATTGATATATGTTTGTATATATTTACAATTGTTTTTGTAATGAGTCAGACAATCAATTCAAAGAAATGAAGTACGACTTTTGCGAAAGCTAATAAGCAAAAATTCTCATGCATAAAATTTTAGATTCTTTGCACTACTGTACAATACTTTTTTTAATTTTTTTTTGGTTTACAAACGGGGCATTAGATTGGCAACAATCATTACATTTACAATTCCATCAAGTCTATAATCTTATCACTCACCTGATAAGACAGCTCCTCTACGTTTTTTTGTACAACAATACCCGCAGCAACTCATTAGGAGAAAACAAATCACAAAGAATAGGAAAATACTCCACAAATCCATCACTTCCTCGTCGTCAAATCGTAATGTATCCACTGGAAAAATAATGAAAATAAATACAAATAAATTGCTTATATATGATTTTATATGACAAGTATTTACTTACGCTTTACAAAATTTTACGAGGAATTCGCAATAACTTCTTTTGATCAAATAAACAAAAGGGAATTGTCCGCCACTTGTTGCCCGCTCGTCTTCTCTATATTTAAAAAGAGTTTCACCTACGTAGCATTTGTTGTAATGTTAATATTATTTGTAAATAAGAATTTCAAATATCTTCGTAAACCAGCTTTAACTTCTTCTTTCAACTTTCCTAAATATTTTGTAATAAAAAATTGTATTTTATTTACCTAAAGCCAGAGCTTCCAAGTCTTCGAAAAATAAATATTACCATCAAAATTTAATGAATATTATTTTTTATGACATATATAATTTCTATATGGCAATGCTCTTATTATTTACTTCGTAATTGTGAATTTGTGTGAAAAGTGAATATTTTCCTCTTTGTTGATAATCTTTTAAAGAATTTTATATAAAATACGGATTAGGGTCACTCCAAACAGTTTAACCAAAAAAAAAGAAAGCAATATAAAATAGTTTATTTAAAACAACGCTCACCAAAAGCGGGAAAAAAGTGCATGATTTTATAGCATGGATATTGATGCGGATAATTTGACGCTAATCAACCAAAACGTAAGTTAGATGCATTTCTTTGTAAACTCTAAGAGTAGATATACGTATTTTAGGCTTAAATTTTTTAAGTCATTAGCTTAGTCTATTTAATTTTAACATCCAAGAAAAACATTTTTTTCGTATTATAGACATGTGTTATTAAAGTTGTAATCTGTGTTAACTTGTTTCTGCGGTTTAAAACGGTATGATATTCTTGTGTTTACCATGTGATTCAATTTCTTTCACTATCACCCGCGAACATAATTACGATTGTTCCTATCTACAACAAACCAAGTGTTTTTAGTAAGCTATTCCACATTGGAACAGCGAGCAGAATCAATTTGAGAAGGTCTAATGAACTCCTAATAATGGAAAAAGTTTTCATAGCATAGTAAAAAGAAACTAAACTGCAAAAAGGCGGAAATTAGTAAAAATATTTCTCAGCGCCACTAACATGGTCACAATTAGCAAAATACTTGTTCTTAGCATCTGTGAGTTACGCAGCGAACGTAATCGATGAGCTCCAAAACACTCCTCATAACGAAAAAATTTTAATGATATCATAAATAGAAACTAAACTAAAAGGAAATGAAAATCAATAAAAACATTTTTCAGTGCGTCCGGTTTAGTAGCGCAAAAATGCTTTTGATCCGACCATCAGCAATTGTTATACTTTGCTGTGAGTTTAACAAAACAATGTACGCAAATCGAATATAACTTTCCTAATAACAATTCATACATTTGTGGCCCTGTAAAAAAAAACAATTAAAGCTAGTAAAACACTATAGTGGCACACCATTAAATTCTACATCCTATCCTGTATCCTAAAGTTATTCATATATCGTTTGAAAATAAGGTGCTTGGACCAAAGCATGTCCGTGTTACGTTAGTGCTGTAGGATGAACAAGACAGACATACCTAGGCCGACTCAGAAATTGAGTCTGAATCGATCGGTACAACAAAAGATGTGTCTATCTAAAGTACTTCTGGGTGTTGCATACATCCGCACAAATTTAATATATTCTTGCACCAGAAGTCATGTATGGTATAACAAAAATCTGTAGTTGTCTTCATCCTTTAAATTGTTGAATAGCAGTTGTAATGAACAATTTGTAAAATAAAGCGCGATATTTATAACCGCCATTCTATTAACATAACTGAGCTGGTAATTAATAAGATTTGTCACCTCCGCTTTCTCAAGAGTCTGTGAGCTTATAGAGGCAACCCTATCACGTACCGAAAACTTTCAAGCTTTCACTTTCTCTCCTCTCGCTTTCTAGCATTAACATTATTTCCATCATCTCCACATTTTCGGTAGTGATAACAAATAAAATCAACCCTCTCCTGAAACCCAGCAAAGTAAATGGCAAACTTTTTGACTCATACAGTCAGAATTTTACCTAAAATAAATTTTAAATAATATTTTAATACAACTTAAGTTAATTTCCTTCTTAAGTAAATGGCCAATAACAACGATTTATATGAAATTTGGTGTAAAGCCTGCAATCATTATGACATACCTGAAAACACTATACGCTCGTGGTATGACCGCATACGCCTAAAACTCAGTGAAAGTGGCACTAATCGTGTCTATCATAATTGGTCGGATATGCTAATGCATAAACGCGATGAACTACAGTTTTGTAAACCTCATATAGTGTTAGCTGCATTCTTCCAATATTATGAATTCGATTTGGAGAAAGCTTGTGTAGAAAAAAATTGTCAAGTGTTTCGTGAATTTTGTCAAGATGCCATGATTGAAGATGTAAGTATTAAATATTTTATATAAAGGATTAATGACATTTTTTCTTCCTTGCCCACACGCACGCATATTAAAGGAACAAATAAAATTTTCGATATGTTGGCTATTAGGGGAAAAAGTTACTTCTCCTATGTTAACGACTGTCGAAGAAGATGCGGCCATTCTTCAAGATTTGGACTTAATTATATTAGCGTAAGTCGTTACATTGTGTTTGGAGCATCTTTTAATTTGATTTATTTAAATATAGAGCTCCTGTTGATGTGTACAAACGTTATGCTGAGCTTTCACGACAGGAATGGACTGTTTTAAGTGAATGTAATTACAATATTTTAAGACGTAAGGTAAAGTATAATCATAAATAATGAATTAAATATAATTAATATAAAGCTTCATTATCTTTTTGCAGACTTTAAATGCTTTATTGGCTTTAGATATTTATAAAACTGAAGAATTCAGTGCCAAATATGCGAAAGCTGCTCGCGATAATATTGAACGAGAATTAAAAGAATTAAATTAATTGGGCTTACTAAACATTTTAAATCCAAAAAACATTAAGACTAAGTAGACATACTTTTATGCTTGGGATTTCCTTTTATTTCCGCCAAAATATGGGTATACTAGCCTTACTATATATAACATTGGGAACATCTAGGCGTACAAGCATAATTCTAACAATTTATTTATTTATTTTTATTATATAACCAATCACTCAGGGGATGTCCCCTATTCGTGACGGTCGGAAAGAAACAGAGAGATGGGGAAGCGGCTGTAGCCCTAGTGGCTTTGTGCCCAATCGGTAGTTGTTATTACCGTTGTCGATTAAGCACTCACTGTATTTACGACCAAAGTAAACTCTACCGCATTGAAATCTGAATACGCGAACATAGACTTAGTAGCCGCGATTTTATACCTATTCGGCTACTCATGCTACTCATACTCATCAAGTGCGATTCTCAATTGCTTGTTTCGTTTTCTTCTTCTTTATTTAAATTTCTTTTCCAAACATTTCCAACCCTCAAAGTGAATACGTTTTTTTTCTCACTTATCACCGTTATTTTGTCACATTTTCCCCACTACTTAGTTCCAATTTCAAAAAGTGTATGTTATACACACACACACACACACACGTATTTACGCAAAATAAGTTTGAAAAATAAACGCTATCATATTCGAAAATGACTTAGGTATTGATGGTAGTTAATTAATGTTCTACCGAAGACGAATAAAGTTTTCTTATTCCTTTTTACATTAGCCTTGTGTATGGAATTTATATAAATTCGTTTTCAATAAAATTTGTTGATAAAAAAAGAAATTATCCATTTTTATTTCGCAATTTATGGTGAAACAGAGAAAATGATGCTTTAACAGGTAAGTAAGGGAAAACAAATTTAAATTTCTAAATTTACAACGATTGTCTATTTTTTTTTTAAGAGACAAAATAATATTTTGTATGAGTTGAATTATCATTCTGTTTATTGCATATTTCTCATTTCTGGCTTTGCACTTTATAGGGACATCTCTTTTATTTCTATAATATTATACGAATATCGGACATCCATCTTTTTATTTCGTTATTATGTTCCGTCCGTCTCTCTATCTGCCTTGCATTCTTGTGTTCAACCTACTGTCCGCAATTTTTCAAGTACTTTGATGAAATTTGGCTCATCAACGTGCTTGTGCCCAAGGACGAGTGTTATTGGAAAAACACAATAGTTGAACACGGCTCACATATTGAATGCATTACACCACTTCGTTTAATGCTAATATTTATATGGCGGCTTTTCATAATAAGGCGTTACAAAACGAAGTGGTTTAAAATGTGTGTAGTTTGAAAAGAAGAAACCAAGTTGGACAGACAAGCTTAGAGCAATTCAGAATCACTTTCGATCTTTTTCAACAAAGGTAGATTTATCTGAAGTCGTTCTCTGCGCTACACACATCCGCACAAACTTATTAAACCCTTTCTATCACAAGTGATGTAGGGTATAAATACGTAAGACGAGGTCTAACTAAAAGGCAAATAGTCTCGTTTGCGGAAATAACATCAGCGTGACAAGTTGATGACTCCCAGTTAGAGGAAAATTAGATGAACTCGACGGATGCTATTTTGCTAAAAATGAGCCAAAATGTACTTAAAAATAAATGAAAGAAACATAAGCAGAATAATTACTTTTCCAAAATTTCAATATGAATTGGTTTCGATTTAAATTTGTTTTTTTCGCCTTTCTGCAAGTTTTGATTAATTTCGAAATGCATTTTTTTATTAATTAATTTTTATTAATTTTCTTATTAAAGGATTTACTTTTTTCTTATTTTCAATTTTATTTTCATTTTATTTTTCTCTTTCGTGTAAGCTCAATTGTGATGATCTACCGTCGACCAGCAAGCAATCTAGAAAGAACATTTGGAATAATCTAAAACAGAAATGGAGAGAGGAACGTCTTAAAGTATGTACAAGTATGAGAAATATATTTAAACGAAATTTTGAAAAAGTAACAAAGTTTCTTATTATTATTATTATTATTATTATTATTATTATTATTATTATTATTATTATTATATAAATTTAGCCAGAGAATAAATTTTAAGACTAAAGTCTTAAAGCACTAGCATCTAAGGCTTTCGGCGTTATTTTTTTTATTTATTTTTTTATTAATATTATTATTATTATTATTATTATTAAAAACTCTACACAAAATTTCTTATGTTCATTAAAATAGAGACACAATAGAACCATTTTGGAAAAAGCACTTTGCAAAGTCAGCCAAAGCAAATACCGCCAGAAAAGAAGAAGCAGGAAATGTTCGAAAAAACGCTCGAATAAAAAGAAGAAGATTGTGCAGAAATTTGTAAGCAAGAGAAATAGTTTGCGAAACCTAGCAGATCGTAGTAAGACAAGATCGAATCAAGAAAACTTAAACTTAATTCACCGATCGTATGCTAAGAAAAATATGGATGAAGATGATGATGACTGTATTTGCATAGAACCTAAAATAGAAGAAATCGTTATTGATGATTTAGACGATTCCGACGACGAATTAACGTCCGAATATCAGAATTTATTGATATCCTTTGATCGGAAGTTTACGTCAACTCCATTACAAAATAGACCGCAACAAGTTTTTACTCAAACTCCACAGGCAAAAAATCTTAATTTAATTCAATGTTTGGAAAACGAGGCTTTGCCATTTTTTGAAGATATCGCCGGTGATCTGGTTTTTACTCCCCCCATTTATAAAACGTTAAGCGTGCTTACGGAAGAATCAAAGGCGAAACAAAGTGCAGAATCTTTAAAGGATCGCGAAGCTAAGTTAAATAATAATAACAGCATAGCTAGTCCCATTACAATAATTGACGACTCGAGTCTTAAAGACAAAAGACATGATAGCACCTTGAAAGCGCGTGAGCCAAGTATATCCGAAGACGATTCAGTAATTTTCGTAAGCGAAACTAATAAAAATGATTTTTTGCCTTTGAAATCCAAAACTGGTTCTAATGTAAGTTTAAAAATTGAATAAATAAGGGGTAATAGCTCCATTAAAAGTTGCGTTTCTTGTTGCAGCTTATTGAAGCACATGTGGAGAGAACACCGAGGCGGACACTCTTGCCGGAACTTTTTACCAGGAGTGAGAAGAAACAATTGAGTAAATATAACACTAATGCATATAATCCTAGCGGAGGCAGAGAGAACGAGCAGTTATCAAAAAAACGGATGATCATCATCGACGGTAGCAATGTGGCCTTCGGGTATTAGTTGTAATCTTATTTATTATTTCCATTTTAATTGAAATTGTTTTCCGCTCTAGTCATGCGTTATGTAAAAATTTTTCAGTACGTGGTCTAAAAATTGCCATTGACTATTTTGAGAAAATGGGTCATGAAGTGAAGGCCATTGTACCGCAATTTAGAATGTCCAAGCATAAATCGACTGAACCGGATGAATTAGAACGGTTACACAGAGCTGGGAAAATAGTACTAACACCATGTAAAAATTTACCGGGTAAATCCAGTACCTGTTATGATGATCGGTATGTAAAGTCGAAAATATTAATGATAACGTTAATAATTTAATTAGAATTTCTCGATAGTTTCATACTGCAATTGGCCTGTGAATTAGACGCTGTAGTAATATCTAATGATAATTATCGCGACTTATTATTGAAAATACCGCTTTTAAAAAGATTATTGAAAATCGAGTAGTTGGTTACACTAGGTGTAATGATATATTCATACTACCCAAAGATCCCTACGGCAAGTGGGGCCCGCCTTTAAGTTCGATCCTCAATCGCGTTTAAGTTCTTTTTAAAAAATTATATTCAAATGTAAATAAATTATTTGTTCTTTTTTTTCTTTGTCAAGCTTTCTCTTCTAAATTTGTCACTGTAAAATGAACTATTTCTTTTTGTTAATTTATATATATATATATATATATATTTCTGTACATGTCATATGTATTTGTATTTTTATAGTGAAGCTTTTTACTAGCAAATTGTGCTCTTTTTATCAAGTATATGCTTTTATGTATTCTTGTATTGAAATGGCATTATCAGAGACAACTAAACGGGAAGATGGTCCAACATTGTGTTCAAAATTGAAACGACGAGATTGTTGCGAACTTTTTTTGTGTTTCTGTTATCAATAATAATGGTGATGTTGTGAATTGGCAGCCATCCGACTGCTTGCTCTTTTAATCTCATTATTTTTATGGACAAAGACTCTATGAATAGGTTTTTGATATGACGTCGCATTCTCCAAAACGTTTGCAAAGCAGAAGCATATACAGTTCTATGTTTTCAAGTAAAAATCGCCTAGGATACATATATAAGGATATATGTAGGAAAAGAAAAACAAACAGTAGGTAGGTAGAAAGTAGGATTTGTGTTCTTTTCATCCTTTTCCTTTATATTCACCTATTGCTTCAAGAAATTTCAATAAAAGTTTTCTGTGGAGAAATACGAAGAAATTCCATAATATTCTAGACTATTGTAAAATATTCTACGACATGCTAGAATATGTCCTAGTAACAAATATGTAATGTACAATAACTCATATGTGATATGAAAAATTGCAGAAATATCTCAAATATATGTGTAAGCAAATAAAATTAACAAATATATAAATATTAAGCAAATTAGATAAAGATAAAAACTACTCCTAAAGCATAATTTTTTTTATGTAATAAAAAAGTTTTCTCGTCATTTTTAATGAAATTGATTGAAGCATTTGACGGACATACAATTTAGAATTCTTCAATGGAATAAACGATGAAAAGAAAACAAATCATGTTCGCTACATGGATACTTACAATTTGGTTGTTTTTTCGTACATACATATATCATAGCGCATGTTCACTTAACAATACCGAATTGCTTGTGTTTCTGCTTTACAAACGTTTGATCAAATGTGCGTCTTATCAAGAAACTATTAACAGAATTTTTGCCCATACACGCCCTTGAAAATGAAAGAATAAGCAGTCAAATGTTTGCTAATTAACAACGGTACTATTTTTATTGATAAAAGAAACACCGAAAAGTGCGTAACAATTTTCTGATTTGAATTTTGATAAAAATGTTAGACCATCTTGACATTTGGTTGTCTTTGGTATTACAACCAAAAAAGTATGCTTTCACTCAACTTGTCATTAGCAGTAAGATATAATTTAATTAAGATTTATTAAACAGGGGTCATGAATTTCTTATCAATTTCAAAGCGCTCATATACTTACGAGCAGCGAATAACGAATCATCTTTGGTCCAAGGCTATGAAATTAAAAATTTATTCAAAATGTTGGAATTTTTTCTAATATTCTAAAGTATAAAAATGTTATTTCGTTTACGTGAGTGCTTAGCCACCCTAGTTACTTAATATGTCATATGCATTAATTTTCAATTTATTCTTTGAATTTTTGTTATATTAAATTTCAAATTTTTGTTTCGTTGTTTTCCAAGCGGAATCTTAAATTACACCCAACTCTTTTTCTACACGATTTATACGACCTTTAGAAAGCAATGTAAAAATATACATGCGACATGTGGTATCCATATTACATATCTGTACAATAAAATAAAAACAATTTATTTTTATTACAAAAAGAGAAATTCCAATTAGTGTACACTGAAAATTTAACATAGTGTTACCTTTTTATACACTACATGACTTGTGGTAGGAATGCACGGACCCATGTAAGATCCAGAAACGCTTCAAACAGACAGATTAAGATTGTCTGTCCGTCTGAATTCTGTCCATGTACTTTTGTGTTCAATCTATAGGTCGCAACATTTTTTCAGATATTTTCATTAAACTTGTTACAGTACTTGCGTATTTGGCTTGACCCAAGGACAAACACTATTGAAAATCATTCGAATCGGTTTTCTTTGGAAAAATCGTTTTGTAGAAAAAAATTACAATTTTGAAAATTATTCGAAAAAAACGCAGGACAACAGACAGTATTTCGACATCCTAAAATGGTATGAAAAATTTAGTTTAGCTGAGGGCATTTTTTAAATCCACTCTCATATAATCATTCCTACGAAAAGTGAACAAAATATAATTTTCAATATTTCATGATAAAAATTGACTCATAATAACGAATTGACAGAAATCAGCCTTACCTAATTTGAAACACATACATTCATGTAAAAGAGTGTATTTGTCCTCAATGGTGAATCGTGTTATTTCACGAGCGTGTAAAAAAAGGCCTGGATGTAATAAAACTCTTTGTCGCACATATTAATATTGCACACGAAGCAATTCGCTTTCGAAGCGATATTTGATTGAATCATTTTGGTTTAATGTATATGCTGTTCGGTATATATGTATATAATTTATTTAAAAAGGATAGGCATTATTTATAAACAAAAGGGAAAGAATGCTAAGAAAAGAAATTCACGTATTCTCGCCATTTTTTTCAACTCATGTAAATTCGAAGAGATTCGAGTAAAATTTAAATCTTTTCTTTTTTTTAGCGATAATTATTTAATCTAATAATATTTAATTATTTAATTTAGATATCTAATAAATTTGTTTTTGTGATTTCATCGACAACTACTTGCATTATTTTTGAATTTTATTCATCAACAATTTCACAGAAATTTATATCAAATTTTTTTATACAAGAAATAAAATATCAGAAAACAGCATTAGAAATTATATTTTAATGAACATATAGTCACATATATTTTTTAAGATCAGCGCACGCCTTCACGTTTTGTCGGAAAGATAAGGACACTTGAAAATAGACTATATAGACTATAAGAGACCGGTGTTTCTTGTAAAGCATTTAAATAACGTTTGACATGGGAAAACGAAATGTTCGAAATGGTCGCGTTAGCAAAAGGCGTCCTAAGCAGAAGCCTGCATATGTCAAAGAAACGCGACGATCGCAAAATTCGGAAAAATCTGCGAATGTATCAACACGATTTCCAAGGAAAACAGAGCCGAACGTTATCGGTAGTGTATTCGAGGAAACATTGATTTCATATTTAAAGGAACCGACGGAGAAATGTATGCGTGCCACACCACCAGGATCTTCCGATGGTATTGGTGAGAACGACTGTATACTGATTGAATCTTTTGCAGAAATAATTGAAATCTCCGATGATGACGACTCAAATACGAGCGTTAATAAGAACAAACAAGAGCAATCAGCCAGTGAAACCGAACAATTGGTGAACGACTCTCTCTCTGGATTGGTACGTAAAAATAATTCGATTGCTCAAAGCAAAAATATTTCCACTCAGCGTAGCATTAGCAAAATCCATGTGGGTGAGAATACGAGCAAAACATTGATTAGATTAAAAAGAATCATCGAAAAATCCAGCACCATACTAAACCGATCAAGTCTAGAAAAACTCATGGATCCGGAAATCACGTCATCATCGACCGTATCGAGAACGACATTGCATTGCAACTCAAAACTTACTACAAGTGTGAACGATCATGAATGTGACAGCAGCATACTGAACCGATTAAGTCTAGAAAAACTCATGGATCCGGAAATCACCACATCATCGACCACATCGAGGAGGGCGTTGCATTGCAACTCAAAATTTAATTGACCATGTGATTTATCATGAATGGGGCAGCAATAATTGAAGAATTGAAGAATTGAACGTGTTTAAGATTGTGCGCGTTCGAGTATGAGTCGATTTTTTTTGTCCAGAAATTGTTTGTTTGAATTTAAAAGGAATAAATAATTTTGGTCTTTTTCCCAAAACACACACACACTCTTATCAATCGCGAATTTCACAAACTTTGAATATGGTAGGAAAATGAAATTCAACTGGTAGGACTTGCATTCAAAGAGGTACCGACTGTGCTCGGGGCTTGTCTTTTGAATTTGGAACACATATACGGCTTGCAAGTTGATTGTTAGTATCAGCGCTGTCGGTAATTTCGTGTAAATTTAAAATACAAAATGAAGTATCACTGTGTAAGCTTCGATTTTTATACAAAATTCGTCTCATATTTTATTATGCCCACCACTGTAAGACGGAGGTATACTGATTTTGTTTTTTTTCCATAATGTATGCAAGATCGAAAAGGAGACCATATAAAGTATGTCTGTCCCTCTGCGAGTCTGTGTAGTGTGTGTTGTTGCCACTCTCTTGGTCGCAAAAACGAAGATATCGACTTGAAATTTAGTAGAAATGTTAGAAGTATCTGCACGCAAGTTGGTATTAAAAATGCGCCAAAGCGATCCGAACGGAAGCGAGCAGTGAAGCGTAAACTGGACGCAACTCTTTTTTTTTCACAAAAAATTTGGGATTTTTGCTCGTTACTTGGACATTATTAGAGTTAGAAGGCTGAAATTTTCCACATTTACTTAACGAAGCACTCTACTCCTTACGTGCAAAAATACAACACATCCGCAATGCCCAAGTAAAGATACAAGTGATTCCATTTTTTTCCACTTTTTTGCGGAAGGCAAACAAGACCGAATATTTAAAGCTATTTTGTTCACTTCTTAAATGAAAATGTATTATCTGCTTAAAAACGGGTTCATTTTTAAATGGATATGGTAGACAACCCGATTACTTTTTCCTTAACAATACAAGCGATATGGGTATCAAATAAAAGAACTTGGAGAGTAGAATGCGAAAAACATAGTGGTGGGCATGCGAGATTCGGCCTCCGCCGAATATAACTTTCTTACCTGTTTTTAATATAAAATGTGGCTCACGCTTAGGGTTCATATGTTACATTAGTTTGTATTAGGTGTTCGCAAAAATTTTGAATACTTTTTCACTTGAAGAAAGCATATATTATTTATAAAAATAAATAAAATAGTTTTGATTATTTTCTATAATTCATAATGTTTTTGGCAACATGGCAATATTAGGTCCAAAGAACTTGTACTGGTTTGGCAGCGATCCTGCCACCGACCATTTCGTACTTCTACAACTTTGTGGACGCGCGTGCGACCGAAGCCGTGCTGCACGAATCTATACAAGTGATAATCAGAAGGCGGGAAAAACGCACACTATTTTTCTAATACCGCTATACTATTGGACTAGTTTGTTATCAAGATGAAAGGGCTCGCCCGACTTTATAATACTTTGAAGAGTTGGCCAGGCGCTATTCATTTGTCATTAAAGAAGTATTTTTGATTCCATTTTAGTACCTAAGAATATAGTGGTCCAATAGTAATCTAAAAAAAATATTAAAATAAATTTAAGTCGAATGTTTGTTAACGGTATTCAATAATTCACGATGTTGCGACAATAGACATACAAAATATTATTTGTTCGGTACAACACGAATACAGGTTTTTCTTTCCTTGCGTGTATGCATAGTTTTCTTATGATTAATGAATTTCCTGCAATAGTAATTTTGATCGTAATTTTAATTTCTTAATAAAATGCTGAACCGAGTTGTTTCTACAAACAGTATGTATATTAAAGTTTTCCTGAACTTTTCAAAACGATACTTTTAAGTATTATGCCGATCCGATAATTGAGTATTCAACACATCTCTGGCGTTTGCGGAAGTTTTTCCAGCCTCAAAATTAACTGTGCTTCCATTCTGAACTTGTATGATAGACAAACTTATTTGATCTTCATTGTAGATATATGACGATTTTATATTTGAAATTTGTTTCTGCTTCATATGTAAATAGGACTTCATAACTTCATCATAGGTAGGCGGTAAATCAAAATCTTTACTTGCTAGATCATCATTTAAGTGGGAATTATTAACTCTCGCGATGATCTGTACGTTGTGCTGCCCGTTTTGTGAGTGAACTGTAAAAGAGAAAAAAAAATTTAAATTATCATCAGGGTTCATTCATGAAGAATTCGTGTAGTCGCGAGTTCTTAGGAATATTGGGCCAGTAAGTTTTACGTGGCATGAGCGAAAGTTTTTGAAAATTTACGATCCATTTACAAGGAGATTGCAGTTAGTTTTGCTTAAAATTTAATACGATTTTTGCTTTTACTCCGAGTTACGGATTACTGTCTGCAACCAGGTAAAATTTACAAGCCTTTACCTTTATTGTACATGTAGTTCTTAAATAAGAATATAGTCCCATCAAGTCCCATTTTTTTTTTCTAATTTATTTAAATATTCGAACATACATCGACTCAAACTGGTAACGCACGTCATGTGCTTGTATACTTAATATATATGCTATACATTTCGAGCTATTACAAGTAGAGCGACAAATTCCCAAAAATGCCTTATGGCATTTATTTAAACAATGTAAATTCCGAATAATTTTCATAATTTTTTTTTTTTTTTGGTTTTAAAAGTTATTAAGAATTCTACCCAGACAAACATATTTTTCCCCCCTAAAAACTGTTAAACAGCTGTTTCGAAATATTGTTCCTAGACTATGGCAACACTAGGCGCGAAATTACAATATATTCTAGGAACATCTGTTATTTGCAAAATGTAAATAAGAGCACGCAGCAAAGCAAATTTTGCTCTCAAAAAAGACCATTTTTACTTTCAACCTAGAGGAGTTGTTGTTGCGGAAGCTCGTGCGAGACAATATACGTAGATTAGGAGAATAAACAAATGAAATATGTTAAATTTTAATACAAAAAAGTGAAATATCTTCTTGTCGGAGTAAACAAAAATAAAAGTGCGTGAAGGAAAGAAATGTGAAATCATAATTGATTTCACTGTTAACCAAACAATAAATGTCATCTAATTTTTTTTTACTTTCTTAGTATCAATTGTCATTTAGTTAGTTACGGGTAAAGGCCTACAAATTTTAAATATTGCTTGAGGCTTGAATATGTTGAAGCTGTTGTAGCAAATGTTAAAAAAGGTATTTTCATTGCTTCCACTTTTTCGTTGAACAAACGCAAAGGTAATTTATCATACTCAGCTAAACATTTTGTAATAAATGTTTATATAATACATCATTTTACAAGGCAAACGTTTACATGTTCATAAAAATTATTACTCTGCACTGCGTACTTTTGAACTCTAAGTGAAAGTTTAAATATCGGTTGCTGCCAAGTAAGAAGCACTCCAAACGGAGTATGCATAATAACATTAAATAGCAACATGAGCCCAAAAGCTTGGACACGAATATGTTACTAAGTTTTCTTTTTTTTTTTTTGTAAAAAAAAATTGATAACAAAGTCGTGACATTGTAATGCAACTAAGTGAGTGCCAACTTTTCGCCTATCGCGAATAAGTAAGTCCATCATTTAAAATCCCGGGAATTGCAACAGTCTCTTCAAAGTTTAAATATATTTTAATAGTGTATTGAAATTGATAACATGCTGTACTTCCGATTTCTGGCGGACGTTAATTCGGCGGCCTAAGGTTAATTGCTGCTGTATTCATTGATGATATGCAGGCAACTTGGATGTTTTGTTTTAACATTTCATATTGGGTTGAGCGATATTGTGAAACTCTGCGGATTTCTACATAAAGGAAATGAAATCAAACAATATTGTAGGCCTACAGCTGCCACAGTTGAGACGTCATGATACAAGATTTGCAGCAGCCATCAGTTTTGCGACTTTTTGAATTGAAAAATTCGGCATAGAGAGTCAATATCTTTAAATTTACATATTTCCGAAACCCCGCTGTCCAAATATTCACCTGAACAACGTAAATGTTTGGTGTAAAAATTGTCTCTGTCGGTTTACTAATACGTCTACAATGAACACCAAAAAGATTTAAAATCATAGACGGACATATGAAAAAATCTTTTGCGAGTTTTAGTTTCTTCCGCGTTATGGACTTGTCTTTGACCAGATAACGTCATTTTTTAACCTCGTGGTCTTAATCGATCAAGGAAAGGTTTTGCCAAATTTCGCTTTTGCGTCTTCATTTTTGCAACTGTGACGATTCACAAAAATTACCCGCCAAATTAACGGGTTTTCGTAAATCTTTAATTAAGAAGTCGAGAACAGTTTTAGGTTAAATCTCAAATTTCGCCCAAAGATATTCTAAGCTAAAACTAAAATTGAAAGTTTCTGTTATCTTTAGTCCGTCATCATCTATTCGAATTAACTTTAACTCGTTTTAATTTGCATACATTAACCTGTAATCACATTAAATTTTTAACACCCCATTAACTGCTTTGTTTTCGGCGTCTCTATTTAAACTCTTTAGTAAGATTTATATGTGCCTTTTTTTTAGTATTTGCGTTTACTTTCAAAGTGCCATACAATTACGCACTGCGCGCTAAAGAGAGATGTTTAAAAGATTGCTAACGCATAGTCTGTTGGGCGCCAGTGTAATTGGTACTGGTTTAAGTTTGCGAACAAATGATTATGATTTAAATTCAGTGGGAGTGATACGATTGATGCGTTCAGCAGTGGCTGTGGTCGACGTTGCCTTATTATATAAGCAAAAGCTGTATTATAAAGACTGGGATAAAAATGATCCCGAATATAAGGTCCAGAAGAGTAAAGTGCACACATTGGCTGCTGAAAGACTATTGGAATTAATCTGCACCAATAAAGGAGTTTATATTAAAGTCGGTCAACATATAGGTGCTTTGGATTACTTGTTGCCCAAAGAATTTGTACAAACGATGAAAGTATTACATTCAAACGCACCACAAAATCCTGTGGAGGATCTATTTAAAGTCATAAGGCAAGATCTACATGTAAATTCTGAGGATATGTTTGAACATTTCGAAAAGGAACCTTTAGGTACAGCCTCTTTAGCTCAAGTGCACAAAGCTACTTTAAAGACGGGGGAGGTTGTAGCTGTGAAAGTTCAACATCCTTATGTAAGGGGAAACTCTCGTGTCGACATGAAGACTATGGAAGTAGCCGTAAAAATATTGGCTTTAATATTTCCAGATTTTAAAGTGCAATGGTTAGTGGATGAATCGAAAAAAAATTTACCAATCGAGTTGGACTTCCTGAACGAAGGTCGCAATGCCGAGAAGGTGGCTGCACAATTTGACAAATACGAATGGTTGAGAGTACCGAAAATTTACTGGGAACTTAGTTCATCTCGTGTACTTGTCATGGAATACCTAGAGGGTGGTCAGGTTAATGATCTCAAGTACATACAAAATAATAATATCGATCCCTTGACAATATCAAACAGATTGGGCCAACTGTACTCGGAAATGATATTTAATACCGGTTTTGTGCATAGTGATCCTCATCCCGGAAATATATTGGTGCGTAAAAATCCAAAGCATGATGTAGAAATAATATTACTGGATCATGGCCTATATGCGAATCTAACCGATAAATTTCGTTTCAATTATTCAAAATTGTGGCTAAGTATATTAAATGTGGATCGTGATTCGATGCAGAAATATTCCGAAAATTTGGGAATTAAAGGAAATTTATATGGCTTATTTGCCTGTATGGTAACCGGCCGGCCATGGGAGACGGTGGTACAAGGCGTCAATAAAGTTAAATACACCAAAGAAGAAGTATGTAACATAGCGTTGTTATAATAATTAAATACAATAATTAGTTTTTCATATTTCTTACAGAAGGATACGTTACAAAATAATACCTCTTTAGTTCTACCTCATATATCGGACGTATTAGAGCAAGTTGATCGTCAAATGTTATTAATTTTAAAAACCAACGACTTAATACGCGGGATTGAATCTACGCTGCGCACACAAAATCGTATGACCGCTTTTTGGGTCATGTCCAAGTGCTGCTTGCACTCATCGTTTACTGAAGAGAAATCGAAGCGTACTACACGCACAGCACGTTTAGCAATAATTTTACGTGAGAAATGGGAAATATTTAAGTTAAACATTTATTATTTGTATTTAAGTTTAATCAATTTCGGTCTGGTGGCTGCTTTTAGGGAACTTCTATAGATAAGAGAAAAGATGTTTTTTTTACCTAAAGATATTAATTATTATGTTTATCAGATGTTTTTTTTTTGTATTATTTATTGTTTTTACGAATTTATTGAAATTTTGCAAATTATTTTACATTATTGTAATAATGCTATGGTGAAAAAACGTACAAAAAATAAATTGTTGAGAAATAAGAGAGTAATAATACTCTCTAAGAAGAAATATGAGTGTGTCTTTTAGTATATCAACTACATAGCATAGCTTAAAGGTTCATCTGGTGCATCTTAGTCTCAAAGACCTTCGTAAGCAATATCCCTGAAAATACCCCATCACGCCCAAAAGGCAATTATGTGTTAACAAGAACGAACTACATACACGGGAAAAGCCGGCCATTAAGTACCCTACACCAATCCGTTTAGTATACTCGCTCGTTTTGGTAATAATACGCCAATGATTACACATTATTTTCAAGGAAATGCATACTTTGCATAAAAGCTTGCATATTGGAGGGCGCACGAACCGACAACGCGATCCAAACTTAGCAAAATTAATTTACTTTCCAAAAATTGTATTATTTTTCACTTTCCATCATAGAAAGTAGAAACTATGCTTTATCCAATTTTCATCAGAAAATAATAAAAATTAAACCTTTTTATGAAGAACTTGCTTTTCATAAGACACCTGTGGGTGAGTGGGGTCCAAGAAATAGAGCCATATGATTCAAATGCGGTTTACTTATTTTTTATGTCAAATTAATATCATGAACAAATTTTCATGGTGAAACATTAACAACTAGGCTCTTTTGTCGTATATAGGGATTTACTTTCCCTTGGTCCAAATTCGGTAATGTTGATTTCTTGGTCAATTTTCTATTATGAACAACTTCTCACCAAGAAATATTAAACATTATATCTTTTTACCATATAAGGATTCAACATTTTTTTTACCATATAAGCGTTCAAAAAATTGCCTCAACTGAAATAATTTTTTTGTATCCATTTAGAATGTCGTATTACTCAGCGAGTTTTGTCGAAAAGGCGTCATATGATAAGTGCTTGAAAAAGTGGATCGATCTCAACCATTTGCGATAGTCTTCATCGTTGGGACAAAGCAGGTCTGCGTAATAAATTTCATCAAAATATCTCAAAAATTGCCACCTGTAGGTTGAACAAAAGAATACACAGACGCACATCAGACGGGCAGACAAGCTTCGATCGACTCGGAAATTGATTTTGAATGGATGAGTGGGTATATCTTAAGCGTTTCTATCTGCGCAAACTTAATGTACCAAAAACGATTTGGTAAGTAAATATTAGCAAAAACAACCGTAAAAAACTTGGAATGGGGATGTACTTACCCGCTACGTATAACTTAAACGTTCCTTGATCTAACTTGAACTTGTGCTATTATATGTGAATAATGAATCACATTCCAATTATTCCTTTTTAATGAAAAAAAAAATTTCGAAATTTGTAATTTGTAAAATTTTTACAATTACTTACAGAACATTTATTATTAAAAAAAAAACGAAGAAGAATGACTTTGAAATCGAGTTTCAATGATTGAAATACCGATTGCTTGCCATTCAACTTATTACGAAAACAAGAAGAAAACAAGTGAAAGAAAGAAAGTAGCCCACTATTAATTACCCTACACCACGTTGTCTAATAACAATCTTGTGCTTGCTATAGAATACAAAAATTATACACTGTTTTGTATAGGAACTTAGTATTATGGAACTATATATTAAAAATCAGTTCTCTTTGCAAATAAAAGCTAAACTTCCGTAAGAATGCTTGTACCCAAGATGTTCAAAAATTGAGGTATGAGGTGTTCAAAATACAGCATAGTTAATTTTTATAGCAAATTGCTGTTGTGGACCAATTTTCATAATAAAATATTAAAATTTAGACTTTTACCTTCTAAACAACAAAAATGTTCCTGAAAATTCTTATATAGGGTAGGATGCAAAAGTAAGCGTGGTTGGCCAAATTTTGTTGAGTTCTTTTTTATATCAAATTATTATTATGAATTAATTTTTATCCTAACATATTACAACTTAGACACTTTTGCCTTAAAAAACAAAAATTTTCGTAATAATTCTTATATAGATAGGTTACGATCCAAAAACAGGCGTGGGTAGTCCAAATTTCTTACCATGAATTTTTTTTTATCTAAATTATTATTGTGAGTTAGGTTTCATCATTAAAATATTAAAGTTAGACCTTTCTGCCCTACGAAGGATCATTTTTCGTCAAAATCCTTTTATAGCGCAGGATTTGAAAAAAAATAGGCCGAGAAGGCCCAAATTAATACAATTAAGTTTTTTTATCATAATTTGCTATTACGATCTGATTTTCATTCAGAAGCATTGAAGATTAGGCCTCTTTGTCATACGAATTTCAGTTTTCGTTATATGAGAGGGATTTCAAAAAATTGCCATAGCCCTGTGAAAGGTTTGGTTTTCACACCGATTTAAAATGTCGAAGTATTATTACTTAACCACTTTTGTCGAGAAATTTTGAAAATTACAATCTTTCCAGAATAATGACTTTTCAGAATAGAGCGTTATGGGAGGAATGGTCAAGAAAGTGGACTAATCTACACCATTTTCAATAGGGTTCGTCCTTGGGTAAAATCACGTCAGTGTGCCATATGTTATCAAAGTACCTCAAAGCTTGCTGTCTGTAGCTTGAACATAAATTTACATGAACAGACATTAGAGTGGCAAGCAGACTGAGATCGATTCAGAAAGTGATTGTAAAGCGATCGATATCATAAAAGGCTTGCTTTTGTTTGTTGCATACATACCTACATACTTAATATACCCGTTGTAGCACAAGTGGTATATGGTATAATATGACAAGCGTTTGCCTATCTTAACTGGTTCGATATCAAAGAGGATTTAGCTAAAGGGGTTCTGATTAGATAATAAGAAGATAAGAACTGTTAATATTTCTATGCCTTATAAGATAATAATTTTTTTGTTTCTTTTACCAATTTTCATTAAACTGTCGCAATATTCAAATAAGAAGATTTTTAAATCTTGATACTCACCCCTTGGTTGCCCTGAGTTGATCTTTAATTGTTGCTGCAATAGATAACACCGTCTTATTATCAATATAATCTGTAAAAAACATTTAAATGCAATTAATTTTTATATAAATCGATAAATTGCTTAAAAAGAAAAACCATCTCACCCTTAATATAAATAAAGCAAAGGCAAGCGTGATCGTTACTATTAATGTGATACTCGTGACATCCATTTTAAAAAAAATTATTAAAAACTTAAAAACAAAATAGAAATTTTACTGTTTATCACTGCAATTATCTGCGACGTTTTACTCGAAAGCCTTTTCGAAAAGAATATAAACTTCAATGGCTATCGCGAGAATTTTCTGCAAACGTTTTACTCGAAAGCCTTTTCAAAATTATTATTAAAGTGCATTCATTGTTAATCACTTTGATATATAGGAAACTGTCGTATAGCGCAGTTTTTCTTTCGAAAACTTTTCGAATCTTGCATTTTCTCACTACAATATAATATACTTGCTCCTCGACCTCTTGAATTCTAAATAGTCCGATTACTCTCGGGATTTTTTCCCATTCTAATACGATTCGCATCATTTTTTGCATAACTTTACAATCGAATTTTTTGACCATTACTTGTATTCACCTTTAAATAAATTGTGTTATATGTAAATAATCGGAAAGTAACGAGTTTGTATAAATTTGCTCCTTAATCCCTGTAATCAATCCAAAAACAAGTAAAAACCCTATAATTAGACACCACCTGCTACTAAATATCCTACACCTGCCTACAGTTATTTATGTAACAGTTTTTCGAAATAAGTCGTTATAAGGGAAGTTGGCGAAAAAGTAATACGATCCGTATAATTTTCAATAGCGTTCGTGCTTGAGCCAAAACACATTAGTGTCACAAATTTCATGAAAATATCTTCAAAAATCTGCGACTTGCAGATTGAACACAACAACCAAGATGGGCAGACGGACAGACAACCTTAGATCGATTCAGAAAGTAGTGGATTTGTCACATAAACACAAAACACACAAGGAATACTTTTCATCAATTCTTAAACTTACTTTCAAGTAATCTTTTTTCATATTTATATTTCTTTAATACACCTATCGCTCGGTCTAATGCATGTGAACTTGAAAATTTTCAAAAAGGAAAAAACAACGTGAAAAACCTTTTGCGGGCCTATGTAACACCCGAAGGACTTAGGTGCACCTTTTGTTATGTAAATGATTCCGAAAAAAGTCTAATTTTTAGGTTTTTATGAGGGAAACTGAAAAATAATGAAATTTTTTAAGGAGGCAATTGGCATTCTCCAATACGCGGGCCTTCATGAAAAGTATGCCTTTGTATGAAAGTAATACGTAATTTTTCGCGGTTTATTACCAAAACGAATGAATAATTGAACCAGACTAGAAGTGGTATATTACGTCGACCTTGCCAGTCTGTAATGTTCTTGGTTGTTTTTTCTTCATTTCATAGCGCTTGCAGCCACACCTAGGATAACCTATACGAATTGCCGCTATTGATAAGTCCACGTGGTTTTCAAATAGTATCAACTTTGAAATGATATATGGCCAAAATCTCACGACACTTTACAAGTGGCAGTTGTTTTAACGACCGTCAAATACGTAAGACAGATTTTCCCATTGTTTTACAAAAACAAAAATAGTGTCACTGAAACATCTGTAACTTGTAAACTGATCTGCAGAATGCCACACACGTTTCCCACGTATCGTTCGACGGTTGGTATTATTTAAAAAGTCGATTCAATTTGTCGATAGTCATTCCACATCTGCGTGCTATCCTGCGTACTTATTGAATGAAACGTTATGTACTCTTTAAAAAAGAAAGGCAAAGATACAAATAGAATTAAAAATAATAAAAAATCAATTAGTTTGCTAGTGGCCATTCCATTTTAAGTACATAAATTAAAATAATAACAATATGGTTTGGTTTATGGTTGTCCAAGGTTGTCTTTCATTTCCCCATAAAAATTTCAATTTCATTTTCACTTTATGTTACACGATTTTATAAGCACCCTACTACGTAAAGCGAATGGTAGGTCCATATAGGGGATCGGTTATAACTACTTCAAGATAACCTTCGTACCATCTCCAAAAATAAGTGTTGTCCGTTTATCCATTAAACGTCAAGTCCTAAGGATGTTTATATATTACCGATTATTATCCATTTTTAAAACTCCTAACATTCCCATATTAGGAACATAATCTGAAATTAGAAAAATTTGAAAAAAATAATATGAATTTTATTCATACATAGTATATAGCAATTTAAATCATTCGGTCTTATCTGAATGAACAATTTTTCTTCCTGATGTTATCAGCATCATAATTTATATGCAATACTTAATTATTTTTGTATTCATGGAAAGAGAGATCCGAATTTTGTGTATAGCTTGAAGTGAGACGGGTTAAATTCGTAATGAAAAAGGTCTTCTAGAAATAACTTAATGTAAGAAGGCGGGTCTGATCATATTGTCGGTGAATACATACACGCAAAAATATGCAACGCTCACATAAAGTTCTTTGTTAAAATCGAAGAAAGTTTGATAATACTTGATCACAGAATGTGTTAAATGCTTTTAATCACCATACATATGCTTCTGTTCTTTCAAATGAAAGAACCGATTTATTTTTAATAGCGTTCGCCCTTAAGCCAAACCATTTCAGTGTACCAAAATTCCAACAAAATATCTCGAAAAATGTCGTCTGCAGGATCGAACATGAGACAGGCACGATGTACACAAAGAGCAAGGAATGGACTAATATAACGAGTTACTTAACCAGGCTTAGAATTTGCAAACCAGTAAACTTACTGGTAGTTTATTGCCCGACGTTGCAAGATGAAAGGCGATATTAGCACATCGGTTCGAGGACGTGAATGCTATAGCATTCATTTTCATAATGATGCAAAATGACGTGAATGCTACAGCATTCAAATTTTAAAGCCAATTTTTGTTCTATATATAGCTATAGCATTCACGTCATCCTTGTTGAAATATATGATCTTTATTGTCGTGGATGCTATACATTCATTTCATATAACAGTTAAAATCGATGTTCTGACTACTATTATAATATATCTATAATCAGATTTTGGATATTACAACTAGTTTCAAAAATAATTGCTTGTCTATTTTTGCAGCTCCCTGAAATTTTCAATGTCCGCGAACGTGTTAAATTTGGGTAACAAGCGTCAATTCATAGCCGTTTTGATCGGTGTTGATTTCTCTTTTATTAGTTTTAAGCAAACATTGCCGATAGTCTTCAAATATAAAATAAATTTACAAGAAACTCTCCCATTCTAAAACGCCACAAAAAGCACTAACTTGAGCAATATGTAAGGAAATAATGCAATTTATATGATTCGTATTTTCGCAAACACTACGACATTTTTGCAACCCAGAGTGCATACATAGTTGCATTACAGTAAGCTAACACCGGCGATCAGCTGTTTCTTATTTACAACCTATCATGACTTGGTGAAAATGCACAAATTATGCTACGGTGCCGCTGTTCGCGCTCAACTCAAACAAGAAAAAAAAAGAACTTAAAATTAAAAATTCAGATTTGTCGTCATAGTCAATAGTGACAATGTCCTACAGTATAAGCGATAATTTAAAATTAATATTTAATGTAAGTAAACCAGTATTTAAAATCCGAGTTAAATTCAACATTCCTTCTAAACTTTAATATTAAAATGCGAATGCGCATTTGCAATGTCTTTATCAATACAGGTTTGATCCTTAATTACAAGCTATAATATTATTGCCTGCATGTCGTGCATGTTGTTTTACTCTTCCTGTAAACATTTAATTAATCTTTTTTAGCAATTGAAAAGTAATACCCAGGTTGCTTGTTTTTCTCAACGATTTGAATTTACAGAATTATTAGAAACTCTAAATGCAACCGAAAGGGTAAGTTGATCACTATACCATATTGATAACATTAAATTTAACTTCAATCGTTTCTTTTAGTATTTGTTGGCTGCGTCCTTTTGCAAGCTACCTTGGGATGTAGGCAGTGTACATGTGTTGGCTGTGCTCCAAAAAGTAAGGATACTAACAGCAACAGAATTTATTTCAAGGTAATACCAATCGCCTTTTATTTACTTTCCGCACATATTTGCTAAATATTATCCTACATTTAAGACGTATGTATACAAATCAAAATATCCACTTAATACTAAATGATTTCTTGGAGCAAGAATATGAATTAATAACGAATTTAATAATTAACGCAAGTTTTCGTAAGTATCGATTTAAAATATTTTCAAAGTATGTTCATGGCTTATATATCTTTTAATTAATCATTTATAGAGTCATACTCGGAGATTAAGGAGCTTTTGGAGGAATGTTTGGAGAATTTATTTAAAGACTTACTAAGCCAACCCGAACTTATAAATTTAAATTACCTTTCATGCCTCAAAACACAATTGCCCGGTAATGCTTTCTTTGATCAATATTTTCTTTTATGCCCATCGCCAGACCAGAGATAGCATTGACTCGTTATGGCCGCAAGAAGAATATCAAACTAATTTACATCAATCAATGACAATATATCTTCAGTTTTAGTGTCACAATAAAAGAGATAGGGTAGAGTAGGTGGGTGGGGTATATAACCTCCAATTATTTTGATCATCAAAAGCAAAAAGAAAACTCTTACAATTCACATGAGAATTGTTGGAAACCTCCATCTGCTTAACTCGAGAGGACTCAGATTATCGTGGAAGGCAGAGAAAATGTATACAACATTGGCTTAAATGAAGCATTTTGATTAGAGAAACGTGCCTAATTAACTTTTGAACCTTTCCTCATCGGTAGTCGACTTTGTTGTTTTGTATAAGATGATAAATGGTTTTAAATCTAGGCGGTGAGCCATTCACAAAATCCGCATTAAGATAAACAGTTTTCTCATTTATTTATTTATTTAATTCTTTTTTTTCATTCACATATTTACATTTAGTTGAGATTCTATTGCGGTCTATTCAAACACATATTGCTATTATATTGAAATTACATCAGGCAGACATAAGAACGACTTTTTCCAAATTTTCCGCTTGGATAAATGAGGGTGTGAACGACTTAAAATTCCCCAAGGACTTGTATGAAAAAGTATTTTTTTCATTTTTCATAAAAAAAAGAGAATGAAAAATAAAAAAATTTACTTGCAGTTAATATATGATTATTTAGGGGAATCTTTAAATTATTTACTGAAACTATCCACTGAAGAAAATTTTGAAGGATGGAAATTTTTCCTCATCATTTTGCAAACTCTAAGCAGTAGTAATAATAAAGTAACTGGCCCTTTTATGCACAGTAAGTTTAAGTTTACGAAAACGTAATCCTTTCATGTTCTTTTTTTTTAATTTTTGTAGAGTATTTAAAATCACGTATAAAGCATTGCGCTTCCGTAAACAATAAAGAGACTGTAATGCATTTGCTGTTAACAGCCAGAGCATTTACAGCCACTGATATGGATATACAGAAGAATTTGAATAGTTATGCGGATTGGTATAAAGCAAATATTGGTGAAATGAAGTATTATTTAAAACCTGAAGAATTTCAAACTATTTTACATTTGCTACAGGAATGTATCGATTACGAAATGGAGGAGGACTATTTAGAAGTATATATATATATATGTATATGTATATTATAGTAAATGCATGTAAATGTATAAACTTAAAAAATTAACACATCTATCCATATTTCAGATTCATTCCACCATCGTAATTTCACCTCCCGTACTGTGCAGCAAGTTAGTGCATGCTTATAAAAACAAATGCAAACAGAGATTAAAACAGATTAAGGGTGGCCTTCAGAATGTGGATATTAATGAAAGTATTGTAATAGAAATTAGTAACTAATCACAAATATATTTACCTTATAAGAAAATTTCGATATATTTTTCGAATCATTTCACACTTTTCGATTCCTTACACCACCAGCTATAGGTTTAAAACGTTCATCCCATAATGTGAGACCGTCACATGCGCAAATTTTCTTGAAATTCTGTAAAATACCTGCTGAACGCGCAATTATGCCGCAAGCAATTCTGGAAGAATTAAAAGCATTTATAGGCTCTACAAGTGGTAAAGGCATTTTTTTTATACCCATTGAGGTATATATTCATTTTGTGAATACGTTTGTAACGCCCAGAAAGAAGGATCAGAGACCCCATAAAGTATATATATTCTTGATTATCATCAAATCCTAAATCGATATAAGCATGTCCGTCGGTCCGTCCGTGTAATGTGTGTTAAAAACATTGATAATTTTGGCATCAACGATTTAAAAGTGGTGATTTTGATGTCAATGACAAAAAGCGATCTGGAAGAACAACAAACTTCGCAGACAATGAATTGCAGGACTTATTGGACGACTTGCAAAGAACTTTCGAACAGCTTACCAGGTAATGATTCATTTGTTTCTAGACCTTTATATGCGATGGAAAGGGTTCAATAGGAAGGGAAATGGCTACCAAACAAATTAACTGAAATGCCGTTTCAACGGGGAAGCGTTTTCTGCGGCGTATCGCAACTAGCAATGAAAAGTGCATCTAATACGTCAATTCCAAACGCAAAAAATCGATAATTAGTCCAGGAGAGCCATCCACATCGGCACCGAGATGGAATATTCGTGACCATAAAGTCTTTCCGACCATATGGTGGGGTCAGCAAGGTATAGCGCTACTAAAGCAGAATGAAATTATTACTGTACATGTCTACGAACGTCATTTGAATAAATTGAACGATCTATAGTTGCAAAAAGGACCAGCAATCGCAGCTAAAGGACGCAGTCATCGTCTTTTATGCCAACGCTCGGTGACACGTTGCAAGAGTTGTCAAGGATATACTGATGTAGCTCGGACGGGAAGTTCTAAGTTGTGCAAACTTTTTTTTTGCAATAATTGGTTATGCACGAACTACTTCTGAAAATATCCTGGTAAAGCTATGATTTTCATTATGTCTACCGCAAATGAAATTCGTACAATTTGGAAAATAGTCAAACTCTCGCTTTTTAAAAAACGTTATTTAGAAAAATTATGCGGAAGAGGGTGGCATCAACACGTTGAAAGATTACCTTTACATTCTAGTTATACAATTACCTTTCGCCAGAATTACCGTCTATACTACTTTGCTCATTGCAACCCTTTCCAAAATCATCCGGTTGCTGCGTAATGACTACGGAACGGCCGATCACGTCCCATACTTCGAGAATTGAGTCTACAAAACGAAATGTTGCTCGGCCTGTTTCATCTGCTCGAATATTACCCAAATCGCCGGCGTGTCTTTGGTTGGGTTCGTCATGCGGCGCGCCATGCGGTGAATTCCTAGGATTATAATGTGCACCAACTGTGTCACAACCACCCGAGACGTCACCCATTTCATGAACATGCATACCATGCAAACCAGGCGTTAGGCCATCTATTACCCCATCTACTACTACACCTGCTTGATCGTTGGTTATGGCTGTGAAACGTACAACTCCTTGAATGCTTGTACGATCTACATCGCTGCCAGTGTTATTTATAATTGAAACAGCAGATTGTCCGCCAAAGCCCGCTAATACCGCTTTACGTCCAGTGTTTTCAATTTTCTCCTGTATTCTTGACCAAGGCTCCACGGTATGCACAATAACACGTCCTTGCTTATGATCGATATCCACTAATCCCATTCCTTCCAAAGATTTCCGTACAATTTCAACACAACTATCACCATGCATTTCTACAGCAAATTCTATCTGTGTATGGTATGATTTTTTTATAAGTACTAATTTTTTTTTTTTTGTTTTTACCTTTATTTCACTCATTTTATACTTATATTAAAACGCGGCAATTACGTATGCATTTATTAAAATATAATGGAAAGTTTTCGAGAAATTTTGCATAAATGTGATCAAATATCATGAAAACAAACTGTTATTATGCTCTTCTCCTTTTTCTGAGAAAATCGTCATTCACTTAAAAATGATAACATTTGCTTGAGATGCATTTAATTAAGAATGAATACTTAAAAATTATCGAATGTGTATATAAATATTAATAATCATTGTAATGGAGAAGATTTTTATTTTTATGTTAAATTTCGAGTTAATTTCTCGAGAATTATTTTAAACTCATCTGGAATACAAATTTGCTTAAACGTTAAAACTATATATGTTTAGAAAGTCTTCAATTGGATTTACCATATTTTGGGAAAAATGCTTGCAAACGTAATGACAAATAAAGCCAGAGAATTGCAGATAAGTCCCGAGACGTTGAATTGACTCGCCTTAATGCACACCTCGAGTACGTATTTCTCGACGTAATTACAGTCACTGACGGAATATATTCATTTTATGCAATCGTTTGCAACACCCAGAAGAAAGCTTCAAACGGTTTCCTAAGTGTATATATTTTTGACGAAGGTAACATGGAAAATAGGTTGCTTCTGTTATCCTCACCGTCACTTAAGAAACGTAGCTTTATTCTTGGCGTGTCCTTCTTAATCAAAGTAATAAATGATACTATAGACTCCCCCGCATTACTTGGTGAGATAAGCTTTAATGTCCCTAATCGCTTCTCTAGGCGCTTTATCTTTATTAAGCTTAGTCAATCCAAACACAATTATGAGCTCTTTAGTCCGCTCAGAGTTGTTTGCAGAAACTTAAATGATGTCTATCACTTATTCTCAATACACGCCATTTATTTATGTCGTACTTAAACTAACTTGTATTCTTAAAATCTCATTTTTTTTATTTTATTTATTTCATATTTTTATTTATTTAAATAGCGTTGTTAACGTTGTCGGTTGCCAAGCTTATGCAAGTTTGCAATGGTTTAGGGGTTCACTTGGAATCTTCATCTGTTCTGCTGTGTACATGCTTTTTTTTCTTGCTTATTTATTTACACATGAATTATTATTGTAAGTCACTTTGTTTTTATTATTCTTTTTTCACGTCTACCTATATATTGTATACTAGTTTTTAAAATAACCAGTACAAGATTTGCTATTAAGATTTACTTGAATTCGACTGTTAAATTGCTTTGTTGAATTTCAGGTATAAATGAGTAAGTAAAATAAATCCGGCTGAGTGGCCGAGTAGGCAAGAGTCTCGACTAGCAATTCAATGGTCGTGGGTTCAAGTCTCAAGTGCGGTAGAGTTTTTGATAATAATAATAATAATAATGATAATATTAATAAGAAAATAAAAGCCGAAAGCCTTAGATGCTAGTGCTTTAGGACTTTAGTCTTAGAATTTATTCTCTGGCTAAATTTACATAATAATAATAAAATAAATAAATAATAGATATACCGTATCTAACCACAACTTTACTAAGGCCCAAACAAACAAAAATACTTTGACCAACGGTTACGTATCTTATTGAAGTGCTCGTCCTTTTGAACCAGAAATTCTTCAAAAATGAGATTTTTGGGTTTTAAGCAATTATATAAGAGCAGATCATGGGGTTTTATACCTCCTTTTGAATTCGTTATACCTACCTTTGATTTCGCTATACCTCTTTTTGAATTCGCTATACCTCCCTTCTGTGTTCACGTTTTCCGTTGTTAATTTGCTGAATAAGAAAAAAAGAAGAAGAGATTCACTTATTGAAAATCGCACTTATTGAAAAATGAAAAAAGAGAGAAAACAAATATATGAATAAAAACGGGTTTTTAAGTTCTATAATTACTGATATGTTTTATGTCTTCTTCTTCTTGTTCTGCTTTCAACAAATAAACAACGTAATTTTTTTTTTATTATTGCCATCTCTGTGTTTCATGTTTTTTATGTTAAATAAAAAGAAATGAAGGAAAAAATTATTGCGAACAACAAATGGTGGTTTTTATAAAAAAAACTAGATAGTCTGTTGTGGAGATGATAATTAGATTTTTATATTTAACATAGATAGAAATTCGATTTCATACATTTAACAGAGATTACAAACAGATTTTTATTTATAACAGAAAACTATGAACATGTGATTAAGTTCTTCTTCTTTTTGTTAACGCACTGTGCAAGTATGCATTTTCAGTTTATTTTTTTGCTGTCTTCCATTAAAATCATATGTACTTTGTTGCTGTAAAAGCGCCGTGTCTATTTTGTTATTACA
Organism: Glossina morsitans morsitans; assembly: GCA_001077435.1. Lineage (NCBI taxonomy): Eukaryota > Metazoa > Arthropoda > Insecta > Diptera > Glossinidae > Glossina > Glossina morsitans. The sequence continues at coordinate 32,739 of CCAG010016144.1, read as the reverse complement.
CTTGTTCATTTGCTTACAGCTTTAGATTTCTTTAGAATTGTTATTACTTCGTTTATTTATCACAATTTTTATATATATAATAAATGTTAATATTATTATTATTATTAATCTTTAATATCATTACTATCGAAAACATAAATTCCCTTTTAAATATATAGCAAATTAATTTAAATTAAATGGAATAGTTGTTGCGCACGGTCTGTTAGCTAATCCTGTATTATTTAATCCATATTACAAAAACAAAACGTCGATACTACATAGTTAACGAGGACAGTTTTTGTATTTCCATTATTATCTCACATTATATCACTTTTAATTCATTTTCTACAAAACAATAAATTTATGAGTTCTTTAAAGAAAATTGAGTTTTCAGCTTTAAATAATAATCAAGATTTGAAAGATGAGGTTTGAAACCCGGATTCGATTGATAAACATGGCCAGAAGTTTCACAAAAAAAAAAAATGGAGAAGATCATCTTGAATTAGAAAATATGTTTTTTTAAATGGAGCTTACATAAAACGATAAACGCCATAACCTTTCTACTTTGAGATAGCCTTATTAGCAAAATAAAATTTATAAAATTATAAGTTTTTAATTAACAAAATATATAATTAACAATAATTAATTGCGAAATTTTGTTTTATTTATAGATAGTCCGGAGAATTAAAATTAAAAATAAAAATCGCTTATTACGATGCTTGCAATGTATTAAAGATTTAGAGCGACGGATGGGATTTCCACTGCTCCTCCACAGCAAATTTCCTTTTGTATTGGATCAATAACGGACCATTTGTCAAACCGGGTATTATAACATTCCACACTGCTAATACTTCCCCTTTCATTTGAACCGCCAAACACATAAATATCCCCATCTATTTCCACAGCAGAGTGTTCTCGTCTGCAAAAATTCATAGGAGCTACGTTTTCCCAAACATTATTGCGTAAATTAAAACGATTTACGCTAAATAATGAGGCCTCGTGCTCATCAGAGAAGCCTCCGATGCGGTATAAATAGTAGCCGCCACAAGCAACTACATCAAAGAAACCACAGGAATTTGGCAGCTCCACCATTGGCAATTCGTACCATTTCCCCTCCCTTGGATCGAAACGTTCTATAAAACTTCCAGAGATCACACAATAAATGCTATTTTCCACAACGACTGCACGTACTTCGCAAGCGGCCGTCAAATTTGCGACATATCCCCATTTGGCCGTAACGGGATTGTAACATTCGACGCTGTTATTGCCACAATAACCACCACATACGTAAATTAAGCCATTTAATGCGCAAATTCCAAATCCTGCTCGTCCCTTATCCATGGAAGGAATATAAGTCCATTTATTTGTTGATATATTGTAAGATTCTGCTGTCTTCAATTCCAATGCCGTCTTGTCGAGTCCACCCATTGAATATACAATATCATTCAATCTTACAACGCCATTATAACATCTGACTTCATTCATTGGCGCGATATTAACTTGTTCCTGGGTTAAAGTATTATAAACCATGCAGCGGTTTTCATCTCCCCCCGCAAGTAACACATTACAGCGCATAGTTTTGCGTTTCTTAATTAATTGGTTTTGAGTTTCATCGTTATTTTTACCGGAGAGCTTGTAATTCGAAGATTCCATTGAAAACATTTCGCAGCATGATTCCTCCTTTTTTATTATGTCTTCGGTTAGAATGCGATTAAGCAAATATTTCTTACCCACATAAGGTAAACGCACATGATCAATAAGTTGAGCTAAATGAGATTCGCGTGCCGTTAAATCAGCTTTTATCCATTTTATTATTGCTTGATAAACAAAATCCTCCGAAGGTACCATAAGTTTGTCGTTTGATATGAGCTTTATGAGCTGAGAAGGCAAGAATGAAGAGAAAAATGTCTTAGTAAATAATATTAGAGGTAATTTAGTTGGTAGTGCAAACAACTGCAAGGCCTTCAGAGATAGCCTACCCTAAACCATCTGTGGTACAAAAGTAGCATAAGTTTTCGTAAATGTATGCAAAACCGTGGTGGACTTGAGGTAGATTCATCTTCTACTATACCGCAAGAGATTCTGAATTGATCTAAGTCCGTCCGTCCCTCTGCCAGTTATATATTCTTCACTTTACTGGTCGCAATTTTTGAGGTATTTTGATGAAATTTAGCTCACTGATGGAGCTTGATCCACGGACGAATGCTATTGAAAATGGTTCAGAACGGACTACATCTTCGGATACCTCCCATATAAAGGCCTTCTTTTTTAATGCTCTTATATGGATAACTGTACTAAACAAAGTAATGTAGGGTATTTAATGGTTGGCCATGTTTGTTGTTGACAGTTTTAGCTTATCTTTTTTAAAGTGAGGTGAGCAGGTTGGCCCTTTTTATGAAAGTCAGTGGAAATTAAACTACGAACTATTCTATATATACAATCTGTTCAGCATCTTTTGTACAATGCTACATAACATTTATTTCTCAAACTGCTTATCGCTCTTTTTACCTTCTAACTTTAAATCTATTGTCTTTTCCGACGGTGTGATGCGGATCCAATTTCTTATATATCTTTAGATCTTCTGTCCTGCGCAATTGTGGATATCATTTCATACCTAAAATAATTTTTTTTCGTCTTGAGTGTCGCCCTACAATTCCTTAAAGAATAAAAATCGTATCGATCTGATCAATCTGAAAAGTCGTTACATGAATAATTGAAATCTGACGCAACGTATTTTATGGCGGATCGTGGCACACTCGAATGTTTCTACATGTTTATGTGCTAGATGTGTGCAAACGTACCTCTTCGGGAGACAATGACAAAAAGTCCTTAAGATCGACTAATATGCTAAATTTTCTTAAGACGTACTGTTGACAGTAGTTACGCAATTCTTCACTGAAGTACATCCCTGAAATTTTAATTACATTTAAAAGTCTTTTTTTTAAGAAAGCAGATCGTAAAAACAAGTAGACAAGTAAACTGACCGGCTAACTTCCATATGCCCAAACAGTTAGTTGGTTTCAAGTTGCTAACCAAAAACTGCTTACATTCATTGACAATCCAATCGATTTGAAAGAAATTCGACGCCGATAGTATTGATTTAACGTTATCTTCATTTAGAGAAATCTCACCAGTATAGCAATAGTCAACGATTTGCCGGAAAACATTTGCATCTATATCTTCCATTTTTGCAGATTTGTTAGACTTTTCCGCCATTGCAGCTACAATGTCAACAAAGTGTGCAAAGTGTGTGTAAGTGTAAGGATTAGAAGAGTTTTGATCATAGCATTACTTACAGTTAAACATGGCATCGAAATAGGGTGATGCGACACCCAATATATTCTGATGACAATACAAACATTCACCGTCTTCGAGGATAAAACAAAAATCGCAATACTACAATGAATGAAATAATTAAATAAAAATTTAATTCAATTTATAGCAATACAGTGTAGATAGTTTTCAAATAGTTTCTCGTTACCCGGCGACTGCTACGCCATAGATTTAAAGCAGATAGTGATACATTGAAGAGATCAGGATTTACGCATGTCGTTTCCATTTGCTGTGCCTCGTTGTTGCCCTGTTACTACTGATTGGCTGAAATTGATTTACGGTTAACTTAAGAAAAAAACAAAAGAAAAAAAAAACAAATACAAAAAGTAAAGAATTTCAGGATATCAGTTAGCAAACATTTTTGACTGTTTCACACGTTTTCACTGTATTAATACAGTACAGAGACTATTTATTTGATGTGTGTGTGTGTGTGTCACTGTCTGTGTTGTTCTTTTTTTTTCCCGATGGATTTCAGAAAATTTTATATTAATATCGAAACTTGATGGAATTCAAATAAGTAAGCAATAGCTTCCTCCTTTCTATAATTTTTAGAAAGCTGAATACAATTTTGTATTAAGAAAAAAAGCACAGGAATGCGGGAACAGTTGAAGTATTAGACTTTATAGAGATCAGGCTCTTTTAAAGGTTAATTACGCGGGAGGAGCGCCATTACATTTGGAAGACGAATTATTTTATATCGAAATTTTATTTCCAACTTACTTGTCACAATAAAAGCTAAAAGATAGATCGTATCCACTTTCACGCAGGAACTTTTCAATTTAATGCAAACAAATCGTCTGAATTTCAAATATTTGCTCTTAGTTTTTTGATTAATAAAAACGAACGCCTATATACACACACATATATTTTCTTTTCAATGCCAACTACGATTTTTGTTAAAGTAACAGTATACAGAGTACACGCAGAGTTGCATTTTTAAATGAAATGTTATAAATGAATAGCTTTTCTTTCTTTTTTTTTTTTCTAAGATCTAACGGGTAAATTCCTTCTTAATCGAAAACACATTGGATGAAACTTTGAACTTTAAATATTCGTTTGTTTTCTTTCTAATTTGTAATAAGTTATAATAGTGCAACTTAATTATTTATTTTATTATTATGTTTAAATTTGTACAAGTAGAAATACTGTAGTGCCCCAAGGTTTGCTATTAAATACCTTACACCACCCTATAGGTATTCACATGACCACTTTTTATAATGAGCTATAGTATATATATATAGAAATGATCGAGAAAGTAATCCCATCAACATGTAGGTACACCGAATTTGATCAAAATATCTTAAAACCCGCGATCTGTAGTTTGAACGCAAATTTACATGGGCAGACATTATACGGACATGCGGACACACAAACTTCGAAAATGATTCTGAATCGATCGATGTAATAAAAGACGGGTTTACTTTAAGCATTTCTAGTACTACAAGTGTACAAGGCATACGGTATTAACATTCGAGTCTTTTTTGCACTGTTCTAAGAACACTATTTGCATGCAAAGAAACTCTGAATATTACCCGGAAAGAGCACACAATGCAGTTCGTATAACTCATCTTAGTGAACTTATGCTGTAGCATCGCATCCGATCATTCGTTTTTAATGCAAAATAAATCTTGAAATTTTCATTTTCCAAAAAAAAGAATTAAATTATTTATGGACCATTTATCCATTTAAAAAAACCAAAATAAAGTGGTCCGACTCGAACCATTTTCAATAGCGTGTATCTTTGAGTCAAAATATTCTGTCGTACCAAATTTCATTTAAATATCCCAAATTTGCGCCCTATAGCTTGAGCAAAGCAGAACAAAACAAGACCGACAGACAGACCGACAAGCTTCTATTATATATTATGTATGTATATTAAAATGTGGGTCTATCTCAACTCCTTCTGGGTGTTGCATACATGCCCTTATATCATGGAAGTGGTATAGGGTACAAAAAAGCCCAGAATAAGTTTTCTTGGATTGGGACGAAAGAATTGCTAAAAATAAAGTTAAAATAAAATCCTGTGAGCATAAAAACATGGGATGGAGTTTCAACGGCTCAATAAGGAGCGTTGCAAATACAAAGGCCGCATTGTTCTGCCCTTTGTGGATCGAACTTTTAAGAGTTTGGAAAAGTTACGATTCGTTCCAGTAAAGAAAAATTATAGAAATAATAAAATTCCTTATTTAGAGCATCTTTATGTTTAATATGTTAGCACAAATAGTAATTTTCAGCCGTTGGTCCTTCCATTATGTTATTCTATCCATATTTGTCTACCCTTTCAAAATTTTGTGATACTTTCCAAAGCCACAATTTCAAAGGTTCCTTTTAAACATATGTCTCTGTGCACATTTTTTAAAGATAATTTTATAGACAATTCATTACGACTCGACTCTGAACTGTTGCCGAAAATAACCGTTTTGATTCGAAACTTCTTTCCAGGACTATTCATTCATGCGATGCCGTAATACTTGGGAGCCCGGTGGGTTATAGGAAGAGAATTGTGAAGAAAGGGGGGCAAGTAGTTTTTATAAGGTTATTCAAAAGTAGTCTTAAAAGGCAACGAATTGCGGTATGCAATAAATTCCAGGACGCATGAGTGAAAACGCCGAGAAAGCCTTGAAGTACTGTTCAAGGGCTTAATTAATATTGTCATGGAACTTGATAAGCGATGAAATGCTTGTTAGAAAAGGCATTGATAAGCCCCATCCTCATGTTTCGATCACGTGCGTTAAATCCACGTAGTTTGCTTGTTGTGGCATAGCGCGGTAATGACCAGGGGACATAACATATATGGTCCTCTATGTTCTAAAATTACGCTTACTCTGCTGGGATGTGTAACATAGTTTTTTTAGTTTGTAAGAACCAAAGTCGCAAGACCTGTTTTGGCCCTTCACGTACCTATACGTTATTCCTAAGTATTTAAAGTAGGATAAGTATATTTGTACATTCCACTCGTTTGGATCAGGATGCTGTAATAAGTAAGAATGGAATGGAATAGGAATATCACATGCAAAATAAGTTAGTTGGTATGATTCGGATATAATCAGCTAAACGGTTGGCAACGCCAACTCGATTTCGAACAGAGGCATAATGGAGAAGAAGATTGCATATCCTCCTATGTCTGCCTCGAACCGCCGTGTAGGTAACACACCACCGTCCGAAATAAAATCTGTCATCATCTGCTGGGTCCCTATAGGAATAGTCTGAAAGAAGGCCGTCCGATGGCTGCTTACGATAAGTCATTTTAGTTAAGTAGAGATATTTTAATTCTTAAGTCATTAGGTTCCTATTATAATCAGTTACACCCCTCACTTCATTATTCGAACTATGTATTTTAGTTACTGACATCAGTTATTAGATAAAAGGAAATCGAATTATGACGTCAAGAGATATTAGGAATTTTATTCAGATGAGGGATAGAAATAAGAAAGTTAAGAACGCCTGGTATAGCCACGGAGGCTAACCTGGCATTAGTTCTTTTAAATAGCAAAATTTTCGGGAACGAGAGAAAATTACATACTTAACAAGTTAAAAAATCGCATCCACATCCACATCACACATAAATGAGGAATTTCTCAAGACAGATGCATCTGATTCAGTTAAGAATCTTACGTCGAATATATATAAACATTTTTTATTATCGTCTCTAATAGATATATTTCTGGGTATAAAATGTATAAATATATTTTCGTGGCCTTGACTGATATTCTTGTTAAACATATCAACATTTTATTTATTTATTTATTCATTTATTTTTTTCTTGTAATCTTAGAAATTAATCTTTATCATAATCTTTATTATGAATTTCATATTAAAATATGTCTACATATTCCTAATAAATAGATCTCTTGCCCATCATCATCATTCTCTGCAGTGCGTTAGAAATAAAACCTATTTCTATAGCCCAACATGTTATGTTAAGTTTTACACGATTAAAAATAAAACTTTACATTAAATAATTGTTAAAAATTGTAAATATCTCTACCACGTTATAAATATATTTACACTTTTTCCAAATATTTTATACATTCATAAGTATGTATACATGGAGATAAACATATATTTCTATGCATGCATTTATGTATGTATATATGTATATTCGGAATTTTGTTATTATTAAGTTTTAAGCATTCTGAAAAAGACAGACATATATATATATATATATATACACGAACACACATTAAGTAAAAACAAGCGCGTTCTTATCATAGTACGTCGTTATACATTTGATGATGAGGATGGTGCCACCACAGCCGCCGCTGCCGCCGCCGCCGTCGGTGTCTGTGTGGAGATGGTATTTGAAAAGCCTAACGTTGATGATAATGCAATTGTTGTATGCTCTGTTGATGTTGAAGCAACATTTGGTGGAGATGAGACCGCTGGTCTTTCGCAACTATTATCCGCTCTCGGATCATTGCAAAATATATCCGAATACGGTGGCAATGCTAGAGTAGAATCTATGGTATTTGTGGTATTTACACTTGAGGTAGAAGTCGCAGCCATTACGGAAGTAGATGCACTGTTTGCGGCAGATGTGATACGCATTACCTCCTCATAAGTGGGCAAATCTTTGTCATCTTTTTCAAGTTGAGCACGTACACGGGCTGCTTCTGCATTGTTCGATTCTATGTAAAAAATATCGTTGTATCGATTCGCTTGATTATTTTCGTCATGGATGGTAAAAACGTTGCCTTGACGATCTACAAAAAACAAACAAAACAAAAGAAAACGGAGAAAGGGTATTAAGGACGTTAACTAAAGGACTTAAAGTGAAAAGTTTTGAAGTCAATCGATTTCATTTATAATCATCTCCTGCGAGGTGAGCAAAACCTGTTAAGCTTAACAAAAAAGATTTATTTGATGTTTACGAGCAATGGGATGACTTAAAAGTAACATGGATTCATTTAAAAGAATGTTCTTCTATTCCTCTATAATTGTTAATAATTATACCCGACACCGCTTGTAGTACAACCTTATACCAAGTTTGTTGAAATGTGTAAAACACCCGGAAGGAGCCACATTTTATTACATCGGAATTACATCAGAATCACTACATTCAAATCAATTTAAGCATGTCTATCCGTCTGTCCTTTTTGCTTCCTTGTGCTCAATCTACGGGTTGCAAATTTTTTTGAGATATTTTGATGAAAAGGTTCGGACCGAACAGTTTCCAAATAACGCCTTCTCTCGAAAAGCCGATGTATGAATAACTGTAGGATATAGGCGTAGGGTATTTACTGTAGAGTTTTTGCTTTTTTTCCGTAAAAGAATTTTTACTTCTACTTTGATTACTCCGCCAATATTCATATCTGATGAGTTCTTTTTTATGCAGTTAAGCAGGGGTTTGCTGAGATTCTGTTATTCTAATTTGATACAAATCCACCCTTCATCAAGTATTAAATGTTTCATTAGATTATTCAAGAACTCAAGACGAAGGTGAGTACAGTGGAGTACTAAAAAAAACGTCACCTCTAAGTAACAAGTACATCACGTACGGAATTTATTCCTGTTCCTGATTACCTGACACGTCATTCATTAGGAACATCGACAATAAATCCAAAGGAGGGCCAGCTAAAGATAAACGAAACTAAAGCAGCCCTATCCGTAACCACTAATTGCAGCCAAGGTAACTGAGGCCGTCAAAAATAATGTTAGCGCGACTCCGTATGGTAAAGCTGGCTTGGAAAATGCAACTGGCATTGAATCAGGGACTACTTCTCCTGACTGATGCTGGTCTCAGTCAATTGATGATTTTTTATCTATTCGACCAGGACATGCCTTTCCGAATGGAAAGCGTCAGAATGTCAACTTATCCCTCCATCCGGAATAGATATATTTCATAAAGGATGACAGAAGCAATGGCTAGCAATGGACAATACTTTAAATGAAATACTTTTGCCATTCTCTTGAAATAATTACTTTTTCCCCGGCCCGAAGTCCACAGTCTTTTCCAACCGCAACCTTACCATGTAGGACACATCGTCTGATTGCCTGATACAGGTCGACCAAATATCGTGTATCCTTAGAAGTGTGTGCAGTATAAAGAATTTTTATAAAGAAAAATTTTAAAAGAAAGAACAATAACAAGAGACACAGTTCAAAAGCGTCGATTTGCAATTCTCGGTGACCTCAATAAATGACATGAGTAAAGAATGCAATTATGACAAGCGATCTCCTTATTATTTGTTTGTATACCCATTCCCGAAGGATGAGAGATATATTTAAGTATATATATATTCACGATCAGCATCAAATTTTTATTCGATTTAGCCTGTGTGTCTGTCCGTCTGTGTAACGTCTGTTGTAAACATCGTCCTAGCCACCGACTTCAACATTGGCAGACACATTGGAAGTTCTTGCAAGCGACTTGGTGTTGCAAATGGGGCCAAATCGGTCGAAGAACGCACCCACATCAACACTTAAACTGAGAACACCTATGTTTTTCAAGAGGAATAAAAAATTGGTTTTTTACTTATTACTCATAAACTATAGCACACAAATGTGCAAAAATGGACGACGCTGTATAAAAATGGAAAATTTGACCATGCCTACCCAATATTGTAGTTTATCGAAGTTTAATTTTTTTTAACGACTTTATAACGCGCAGAAACGGGCTTGAAAAACCCCATAAAGTGTATAAATTTTTGATCAGTTTGAAATTTTGGAATGCACCTAAGTATGCCCGCCTGTCCTGTCCGTCTGCCCAACTGGGTAGTATCTGTGGTAATGATCGTACCGTTAGCGAAAATGAAGATAACGCCTACAACTTTGCAAAGGAATTTAAAAATGACTTAAGCTATTCCAAGAACACGCTTACAAGGCCCACACGCCTACGCTGCAGAAACTTTTATTTTGAAGCAAATTTACTTGCTTTTGTTTTTTTTTTAGGATGATCATGATGGGTATAAACCGAATATAATTTTCTTACTTGCTTCTTAATAAACTTGGGCCAGTGGTTTCCCGCAGAATAACAAGGAAAGTGTTTCAATTAACTTAATTTAATTAGTGAGTTTTGAGAATGCAAAGTTCACTCATTCCAATTCGCCAATACGGCGGCATTTATCACATCACACAGTCTATTCTTGGTCTTGTATAAATCCAATTTGGCCAACTAGCCAAACGCAACTACGTCCGACATGAGATATGATCATAAACCGATACCGCCAAGCAAACAGTAAGGACATCATTTTTATCATGTTAAAGAAATGTTGTTTTTTATTTTAGAAAACCTTTTGAGAATTTTTGAGAATCCTCCTCGTTTCATGCTGCTTTAGAATGTTAGATATTCCTAAGGAGAAATAGTATTTAAGGCAGATATTTTCTTAAATCAATCATCATTTCGCAAGATCGTTTCGTAGTGTTTTAATTCAGTTATGTTAGTTAGCGATCCTTCCCGGCGACCTCAATTGGCCGATAAGAAAGTAATTGACTTGGAATGGATTACGCAATTAGGAGCTCTATCACGAAACTCTATAGAAAGAGATGCTCACATATTTTACAACATTACGGTTAACAGAAAACAAAAAGAACAAGAAAATGCACGTCAAAATTAATTGCGGCACCCTGATCTATCAGTATTTTTGAAGGACTAATAAAAAATCGAAGTTGTATTTGGAGAACAGAGGAACTTATCAGGAAGAGAGCTATAAAACACTTATGTGCATGCGGAAAAGAGGCAAAAGGTGAACAGTATGCGGTTTCATTCTTCATCATTGACCTAAGCAAAGCTTGATGGCCATAGACAAAGAAAAAGTCCTTTACATCTGCATAAATTTGCAGATTCTTCTTCGTTCCCATTCTAATACAAAACTAATTCGAATTCGAATTTGATTTTTAGACGATGTCGACGAAAATTCTTTCTGCCAACAATGTATTAGTGACCCCTAATATTTGTGTATATGCCCACATAGATAATTTGACTAAAAACCTGAAATAATATTTAACAACTTATTCGCATTTGTATTAAGATAGAGGAAGAATAGCAAAAAATTACAAATTATATTTACCTGAAAGTTAAAAAAAAGCACATCCAAAATGCATTTTGCAATATACATAAATAATATCTTCGGATTCGAGATGTATTGCCAGAAATTTTGTTCGTAAAAATTATTTTGGTTTTTGTCATTGACAGAAGCGTACTTGTGAAACAACCATCAACAAAAAAAGTTATTACAAAACTTTACAAGGAGATTCTGTGTTCAAGGTCTAAAATCACAAAAATTGTTTAAAATTATAAAAAAAAAAAGTTGAAAGATTTTTCAATAATATCTTCAATGCATGGAAAAACCATCAACTTGAATGAAAGTTAAAAGTTTTGCTGCCTTAGGTCCCAAACGGTTCGATTTTAGTCTACTCGGTTTGCAGAGACTACACCACTTGTGATATAAGACCACATTAAGTTTGTGCGGATGTATACAACACGCCGAAGAATTGGAGATTATACCGAGTCATTCCCCCTTAATCGATCTAAGCTAGTCTGGTCGTCCGTCCGTCTATCTGGTTTTATTATGTTTAACCTTACATGACGCGATTTTTGGGATATTTTGATGACGTGTTTTGGCCAAACGACGAACGCTGTTGAAAACGTTTCGGATCGGATCAATGTTTCGATCACAGCCCATATAACGCCTTATTTTGAAAAGTCGGCAAACGAAATGGTGTAGTGTGAATGAAAAAATGACTTTCTTATTAGTTTTTGTTATTAGTCCGTAACCACCGAAGACCACGGAAGGCCTCCACATAATGCTTTCCTCAAAAATTTGTTGTCAAGAACATGAACATGAAATGTTCGCTAAATGGATGCATATTTGAAGTATTAAAAATTTGTCCAGTGATCTTATGCAAACTCGTTTGTCCTCTCTAACTCCGTTAATATTGAAAGGTGTTTTGTTCGCGAGCCCAACGAATAACCTTTAGTTTTTGAAGATATTTCATCGCCTACGTTCGACTAAAAAAATCAAAAAGAGTTTAATCAGTTTCGGTGTTTTCCATACATGGAAGGGTTTTTAATGCATATAAACTGTGCACGCCCTCACGTTGGTAAATGAGCAACTGAACAGTAAAAATGTATCTAAAGTTATCCTGCTATTGTTCTGCCACTCTTTCCGATATCAGAGCGTTCTGTGATAACACTTTTCGCTATAGGTGAAGTGAAAACGTGAAGTCAAATGAACTTCCATCTACCTAAGTCTACTTTGTATAGAAAATGCAATGTTACAATTTCATCCTAAATCTACATACGTATCACTGACAACGTACATCATAACAAAACTTAATTCAGAAATCGTTTCTTTCTTTAATCGTTGTAATGAAAAAAATTACGAGGATATGTTGTATTGTATTCATTTCAGAACACAAAGTGCATACCCCACCCAATATACATTGAAAATGAATCGAGAAAGTCGTACAAGCCTTTGGCTGTTCCTTTTACAGTATACTGGCATTCATTCATTCATTCGTACAGATCCCATGAAGTACATATTTCTTCTAATCGTATTAATATTTAGCATACTTTGGGTTGCAAAGATGAACACAAAATACTGAAATTTAATCCGAAGGCAAACGTATAATAAGGGTTATGAACTCCAGCAATAGCCAGAAAATTCAACTTGCATAGGCACCAATTGACTTAAATTTCATGCAAATATTTACCACTTAAGACTTCAAATTCATTACAAGATGGAGTGGTTTAAAGGAGGTGGGAAGAGAGAGAAAGAGATGCTTGACAGTTGACGGAAAACCTGTAACCTGATTTTTTTTTCTTGATAAAGCTTCAAAAACGCCCTAGAACGTATACAAATTCTTGATCATAATTGAAATGAAAAATATAAACAAAATTGTGGGCGTATCCTATTTTCCCCATTTTTCTACAAATACTGTTATCACCCACAGATTACCTGTGAAAATTTTTATCGTCACATCTATTGCAAGATTTGACTAATGCCAAAAAACTCAATTGTTTAACTTTTACGAACAGAGATGGCCTCAGCTTACATTGCATTCTGGGCGTCTCCTTAGAACGATTTGGCTTACTTTCAAGATGTCAAGGCTGCGCGTGAAGACTTCACTAAGTTCACGTTTACGAATTGAAGAATGTTTAACACAAACATTACATAAACAGACAGAGAGACAGACAGACAGATGGACATGCTTAAGCCGGTTCAGTGTATGATACTGATCAGTAATATGTTCACTGTATAGGGGCTGTTAAGCATCCTTCTAAGTTTTGCGAAGATTTTGATAAAATCCTTCGGTGGTCGACATAAAAAGTAAAACGTTGTACTCAACTTGAGAAGATAAATCTGGGATTCCGTTGTTTCTCCAGCCATAGTTTTGGTGACCGAAGCAATTCTTCGGGTTTATTTACCTCAAAAATGTCCTGCTTCAAAATGGAAAACAATTCAACAAATTTTTCAAAATTTCCTTGAAATATCTCTTCCCTTCCTTTTAGCTGATCCGTGTAAATGTTGATCATAAAAATTTTTATCATAATTCTGTAACTCTGTCACAGATTTAAGTTGGATTGTATATGAACTTCATGGGATCGCAGCGTGTTGTACACACAATGGCTTACGCTTTGATGAGTCGGGAACTGTGTAATTTTGTAAAACCTTGTTCTTAAATTTAATATTGCATATAGCAGTCATATCAAAAGGATTTAGGGTGAAGACTAGGTCCGAATTGACGGACCATTTTCGACGAACTAAAATTAAAAGAAAAAAAAATTGTTTAAAATTCAAAACAAGTCAAGCGTTTTCTCTTTTCTTTTTGAAACATGAAGTCTTGACATCTGCTACGTCTGACACCTTAAGTAAGTCATAGAAGTTGAAATTAAAAATGCCAATTTACCAACGACGGCTTAGAAATCGTAAGGTTATATACCAACCAGGCAGTTGAACATTACGGTGTTCACCATTGCTAGGGCGTCTACTGAAGTCATACAGAAATATTATCAATAAATCTGAAAACGAAAAAAAGGCGAATTAAAATTTGCACAAAAGAGGAACGCTTTCCTTTGGAACTTATTGATTTATTTAAACTAAGAACTTTTGGGTCCAGCGGAGAGTAGAAGTTAGTGATCGATCATCGCGAAAGCCGAAAAATTGGACCAAATAAATATTTAACGAAATATTTTTTTATTTTTATTCTCCTTTGAAAACAAAAAAAAAAAAAATTAAAAGAAAACACCTTGTAGGTGAACTAATCCCCTTCACATCAAGTTGCCATCATTTATATGCGCTTTGCCCACAGGCAAAAGAAACTTTCGTTGACTCTTGATGGAGTAGATATTCAACTTCACTAAGCCTTCATCCAAGGCGAGTGTAGATTTTTTATACCTTACAGTGATTCTACACAAGAGACTTCATCTCCCCCTTTATTTTTCTTACTTGCGGAAATACATGTCAAAGTCTCTGTAAAGCACCGATGTAATCGATTAGCTTAGAATTTTCGGATCATATATCCTAAATCATCCAAATCTATGCGTACGCTGTCCAAAAAGTCGTGTTTCGATTCGATTGAAAGCTAAAACCTGTTGGTCAGAGATCAAGCTTAAAAATGATTGTTTCACCAACAAGCACATCCGTAAGAAAAAAGATCGAAATGTAGAATTTATAACGCATTAATATATCTAAACAATTTTCGAAACAGTTAGTACGCAGAGATCTGCCCACATGCTTCTCACACCCAGAAATACACATCAAAGTCCGCATAAAGCACGAATGTTGTTGATTAGCGTAAAATTTGGGACGATTTGCACTAAACCATCCAAATCTATATGGCCTTCCTCCGCCCAGCTGTTGGAAATATCGTGATTCAGGAGAAGTCCAAAAATGATTATGTTTCCTTATATCCATAAGGAAAAAGCTTCAAACGTAATGTGCAACTTGGCTCATAAATCTAAACAATCATCGAAACAGTCAGAAGACAAGTTGACAATCAGTTTTTTTCTATTTAGCACGTAAAAGCGATTTCCAATCGATTGACAGGTCTACTTGTAACGAATTGCTTCCCCTTTAAGTTTATGGGTATCAAGCATTCGTCTCAAAGCGAACGTAAGTTATTTCTTCCTTAACCTTAGTACAAAATTAAAGCGCAATGAATTTGATTAAAAAATGTTATAATATATCAAAGAGAACAAAAACTACACATACAACAAGCCGTTACCACTAATAAAGAAATCACTATAACAATTGGTATAAAAACCAATATTGCCATTATGAACTTTTCAAATTTTTACAATAACTTTCTGAATACACTTATAACGTTATGTTGCTTTTCATCAACGAGAATTATGTCAAAAAAATACTTCAAAAACAGAAAAAAAATGCTGCAGCGACAAAGAGACAAGAGAAGAAGAGGTTCAAACAAATTTAGATTTGTTATGAACAAAAATTGTTAAGGCTTTATACTACACAGCACCAAACAATAAAAAATGCACAGATATTTTCGGAATTTTGAATGCACGACACAAGATAACTAAATAGAGTCATTTAAAAAAGCTTACTAGTCGTCTTTGTTACCAAAAAACCTAAATTATTTAACTTGACTTTATGATATGTTGTCCAAGAATTATTTTCTTTAACTCAAACGAGCAAGAAAACGATATTTTTTTAATTGCAAGCAATTTGTAGATGGTCAACGGATAACTTGAGAATGAAAGCTAAATACAAAATGGCTACGTTCCCTTCACTCGGTCTGATTTTTGAAAGGACAGTCAGACTGTCATGGAACAGGCGTTGCCAGAATTTTTTAGGAACGTATTGACGAATGCTATTGGAGAAGATTTCCTCTTACTGCTAAATTCCATATCCAATGGACAATGGTGATCATGCAATCCATATCGACCGCCCCGTTATATATCATCTGTAGGCTAAATAGAATAAGGGATTTGATTGTCGATAGTAGGAGATTTCACTGACTATATACATATTGTTGTTATTGTCTTCTTACTAACGCCATAAGCTTAAAGTGTATATTTAATTTGGAATGATTACTAACAACTGCCTTTGTTCGCTTTTTCTTTTGTATTGGTTACGGAAGAAGAAACGCCATATATATATATATATATAACCAGTAGCGCAAAGAAGATCTAGTGGATCATCGTGGACATTATTCCACGTGACATCTTGGAATTTTTCGGCAATTCACCACTTGCTAGTTTGTTTATTGGTAAGCAAACTATCTCTCTAAGCTCAAAACTTTACATTTAATTATAATTATTTTTCGTTTAGATCCCACGAATATGTTCGGTCGATTGGACCGGGGCCACACGCGGGAGTGACCATAATCATCAACGCCATCACCACCACGATGGTCAACCGCTCGGTGATGGATTCTGTATTGCCAGGCAAGAATGTGGTGATTTTGTTACCCTTTAACAGAAAAGGCCCTTGCTTTTAGCAGCAATTCATAATGTGTAGACAACAATAAAAACTACGAGGCCCTTGCTGTTCGTGACAGTTCACATGGCTTCATTCAAAATAAGGTATGCTTAAGCGGACATGTCAACATATAGACTGAGAAAGGATGGTTACAAGGTTTTTGGATCTGCTCGCACTCTAGAGAAATCACAGTTTAATCTATGACTATTTTACTTTTTTATCCAATATTGTCTCCATATAAGAGAGAGATCTTGTAAAACCAGAAATACCAGCATACTTTAAGTGGGTCCACCTAGGCGTTGCTATGTGTTACGTGGAATGCAAAATGGTTAAAGAGAGAATCGAACGGGACCACAATTTAAATGGCCGGACTATAATCATGTAATTTCTGCCACAATTTTGTATTTAATTTAAAATTATTTAAATAAATAAATTTTTTGATTTTTGATTGTAAAAGTGTTGGTTTTACATCTACTTTGTTGACATACAAAACCTAGAATTGTATGCTCTAATCGTCCGATTTACATTAACAACACTCCCAAAAGTCATCTTTGGTTAAACTTTTTTTTTGCTTCCTTTCCAAAAAAAATGGCTTACACACATAAACTTTCATGCAATTTGATATACACCCGATTAGATTTGCTTACGACCTGTTTCGTACTAAACGGTTTTGTTTTTGATTGGACTTATTGGAATCACTGCCTTGTAAACTAGAAAACCATTGTTGGCACAATTTGGAGATGAAAAATGTTTTGAATTTTCCCTTTTTTCAATTCTTCATCATCTTTTTCTTTTCAACTCTTAAATTTATATTTTCTCGAAACTATACAATAATCAATACAAAAGTCGTCAACGGTCAAGAACTTAAAAGAAGAATTTGTATTAATTAAATTTGAAATGAAAGAATGAAGCGCAGAATCCATTACCCACTTGTGCATGCATTTATATTCTTAATAAATATACACCTGCTGCTCTTTGCAATTGAATTTAGACACGATCACCAATTGTTAAACTATTCTTTTATTCAACTTTTGATCTATTTGCTTATGTATTACTATATAAATTTGCTTCATGATCTCTAAATAATGAAAAGGAAAATGTTTAGAAAATATAACAGGGATTCGAACTGTATGTAATGATAAAAAAAATTAAAAAAAGACTTGTGTGCACGCAATCCTCGCCCTCGCGTTGCTTTGTGAACTTTAAAGAACCAATCTATTGAAGAACTATTTTAAACTAAAGGGAAGGTCCTCAATTCTGAAGACACAGCTGATCATTTTTTCAGAAAGGTTTGCTACTATTTTTTTTTGGATGTACTACGTGTGACCTTCTTACGACGTTTATCTGACGACGATGGATCGGCGGTGTCCTTGTTTTCCTGATTTGTTTGCGATCGCGACGAAGACGCAGACGAAGAAGACGCGGCGTTGGCAGCGGTAATACGCCGGCTGGCTATGCGCGCCGAAGATCGACCCATTCCCATGCACTTCTCTAGATGTGGAGCAAAACGTACTGCCGCTACGGTTCTATCACAGTTAGGACAGCAGCAGTCCATAGGTTTCTTACCAATGGGAACACCAAATATATCATGATTTTCCAACTCAACAATAGTTCTAGAGGACGATGCTTCATCATCATCGCTAGTCACGCCATCCAATGCAGCCAAATTACCAGTCCTAGCCAAATGATGTATTTCTAACAACACGCCCATAACAGCATCATCCAACACAGTGTCATACACATAATTTGTGGCTTCGTCTAAGGACTGCGGGTCCCTAGTAATTTCCAGATACGATTGTATTAATGCTTCCACTGCGGTGCTGTTTTCTGAGTGCATTGGGGAAATGGCAGAGGTATTGGTATCATTATCATTGGTTTTCTCGTTAAGAGGAACCTTAGCCTTGGGCTTTTTAAATACTGCTCCGTTTTTGTCTTCATTGTCGCTGTTGGAACCAGTCGAAGCACTGTCCGACATTTTTTGTATTTTGTCTTCATTATCGCTGTTGGACTCAGTATTATTACTATTAGAAGCGCCGTCCGACATTTTTTTGGTTTGTTTTACAACAACTTTTGTGATATGTTATATCTATTTTTCTCGAAGTTCTCCAAACGGCAAAAATTAAGATGGAGATTTTAATCCTCGTGCTTCTTTTAATATTTGAAACTTTTGCGGGTTGCCCCAGCTTAAATATAAGCTTTCAAGTTTTTTTATATCTAACACAAGGTGTATTAAAATTTCTTTTCTAGTCATTACGCATTACGCGCAATAACCATTGACCTTAATTATAACGGAGAACCAGATCAATATAGCTATCTCTCTTTCTCTGGCCGTCTATTCATATAGTGATTACGATTTTGAATCTTTGTTTAAGAGAATAACCCAAAGTCTCGTCACGTAAAACCCATTAATAGCTTAAATCGACACATAAGTCGCTCTAAGTATAAAGGAAGCTGGGAATTGTTCCCTTTTTTTACAACTAAGATATCAGAGCAGAGCGTAGTATTTTTAGTTCACAATTATTTGAAGTAAAATATATTGAGTTAAAAGTTACAGGTGAGCGAAAGTTAAAAGGTGAGCTAAAACGATTTGATTTGATATACACTTTTTAATGGCCGCCTATAAAATTATAAGCATTTAAAGCCATGTACAAAATCGGTTTAACCGCTTTGTTCTTTTCATTTTCATTGCCGTGGTAGTAATGGTAGGCGATCCCTTAAATCCTAAATTGCATAGAACACGTGCTTAATTTACATACAACTGCGTTGAACCAAAAGAAATCAATAGAAGAAAAGTATATTACAAAACTCAAAAGTTCGATGCAAACACATCCTTTCTACGACAATTGGAAGAATAAGTTTCGTAATTATCTCACATTTAACTGAATATCAATTACCTACGTTTTGTCAAAAGAGGGATGCGTGTACGAATGTGCTACACCATTTGCAATATTCAAAGGTTTTAGAGGCACAATGGGCTTTTAGCTTAGCACGAAAAATTCGTATCAATGTGGATATTGCTGAGCATGGCTATTTACGATTTCTATTCTATACTAAAGAGATGACCTGCGGGTTTTTAGTTTGTCCATGTTAGTTTTTTGAACAGGTGCATCATATAACATTGACTGATTTTGGTAGCGTGTTGCCGCTCAAGATATTAATTACGCAAATCGTACGCTCTCGCATGTAAAACAAAGCTACTCCAAGCAATTTATGCTTGATAAGTGGTATACAAACATAATTAAATTTTCCAATTTTAACTTTAAGACTTTAAATTGCTCGATTGAGGTTTTGTTTGCACAAAGTTGCTAGATTACTATTTGCAACGATGTCTACGATGAAAAGAGCTTTACCTTCAATGTATATATAATTTTTGCGATCATAGGGAAGGAAATTGAAAGTAAGGCTGGTCAATAGTGTATTTTTCTGTGTTCCAAAATCAATGCTATATAAAACTAACACCCACAAATAATTTAGAAATTGGTTTCGGTGCACTCTTCATTAAATTTGGAATGAATCAACAAAAGACTTAATTTGTACCGAAAGGAATACATTAACAACTAAAAAGAAACTACGGAGAATTTCAAAGAGATTTTGATTTGGTCATTAGCTTCCTAAATAACAAACCAAAATTTAGCAATTTTTTTCAATCTACGTATACAATATGAAAGCGGAGGCATGAAATGAAGTGTAGGCGTTCAGAATATGTCTGCTTAACTTACTACGTGAAGGGATTCCATAAATAAATGAATATAAAAGTGATTTCAAAACAAAACCTACTGGAGCGCGTAGATACCAAAAAATAAAGCATGTCCAGGAAAAACCAGTTTTCAGGACCTTGACATATTTCAAATGTGGTTAAAGTGTGGTTGAAAGTGGTAAAGAAGTTTATTTACAATTGCTTAGAATTCTAATATACTTTTCCTTTTTTATTTTATACGAACCATATCTTGTTGAATTATTTGATGAAGCATCAAATTCAGCCACTAATTTGCGAAAATAGTAGTACACACATCTCACTAAAAGGACTAGAAATAAAACACAACTTATTATGTTATTAGAGAAACTCCATAAAATAATTCAACGTTCATTTTGAAAAATTTCTCAAATGTTTGTTTACATTTCGTATAAAATGTTGAAGTTCACCGAAAAAAGAAAAAAAGACAAATTAAATAGAAACGAGTGTTAATCAGCTGAAGTGTATAGACAATCGCATCAAACGACCGACTAATAACGCTTTGTCGACAGAGGAGTTGTTATCAGGAAAAGTGGTTTATTTTCGTGACTGATTTGAAGTAAACGATAAGATTGCATATAACGCACACACAACACACACACACACGTATACAATATATTTTTTTGTATTCCGTTTTTATCAGTCAAAAAACATGTATATTATAAAAAAAGAAATAAATCGCAATTTATATATAAATTTAAATGTTTAGATAAAAGAAGCGATGTACGTACATAAAATCGGTAGAATTATTAAAAAAGCACCACAACCACTGTTAAATAAATTATTATAACATTAATAACTGCGTCCATTATGCTATTTTGCGCGGACATTTAAAATTCCACATTAGATAATTTTATCTATTTTCTGTGTTTTCTCCTTTTTTTTTTATGGCGATTTTAACACTTGTCACCGGAGGCAATGGATTTCAAATGGAAAGTTCCCTTTATTTTCGTCAAGAGCATTACAAGAAAACAAAGATTTTTTTTAGACATTTTTTCTTTGCTTTTTCGCAAAAAAAAAACGGAAAATCTCCACACTTATTATTTTTTATCGTATCGCATCAAAAAAAAAAATAAATTAGATAAGATTACAGAACGTAATATGCGGTGAGGCAAGAAGTTCACCACCCGCAAACTTCAAAGTTTTAATAAAATTGCAAAAGCTATAAATACTTGACAATTTTTTTTTTTTAATTTTACACAATTAAGTACAAAATAATAAAGAGTTGTAATAAAAACATTGAGAGAAAATAAATTTTTTCGAAATTGATTTACTCGATATTTGAATTATTGTAAATAAAAAATTCATTGAGAGAAAATAAATTTATTCGAAATTGATTTACTCGATATTTGAATTTATTCGGCAACGTTTGCTTGCCAACTCCGGGGGATGCTTTCTAATTCAACCACAGTTCTCAATGTAGGATTAACGGCACTCTTGCTGCTATTTCATTCATTTGCTTTGCTTAGGTATTTGGGATGTTATCTAGTCAAGGTTTCTCCTTCGTCTTCTTCTTCTTCTTTGCCGACATAATAAAATATACAGTTATACAGTTATTTGTACAGAAAACAGCGCGAAAAGTTTTATTTAAGCGTTAACTGATTCATTTCAATCCGAATCTTAATTAATTCTTTCTTACATAAGCGTATTGAACTTGTTTGTATATTTTTGTAATTAACATGAATTTCTTTATATCGAATTGTTGAATTATAGGTTATTGTTGCTAAAAATTTTTAATTTCATCACCCGTAAAATTCTGTGGTTTATGTTTCAAATCTGTTCAGGTATTTAAAACTTTCCCAATGACCGGTCCAGTGTAATTTCGTCGCTCTTTATATCCTGTTATGTTCGTTTCAGAAACAAGACGCGTTAAGCGGGCTTTAAGATTTTCCCAATAACCGATCCCGTGTAATTTCATCTCTGGTAAAATCCCGTGGATTCTGCTTCAGGAACAACCTAATTTCAGCGAGCTCCAAAACTTTGACAACTGATAAAGTTTAAATCGTCGTTCTTGATATCCTGTGGATTGCGTCTCAGAAGCAAGCTCCATTCGACGAGCTCTAGCAAAAACTAAGATCTCCAGAATGTCACATTCGCATAATTCAAAGTAAGTTTGCATCAAAAAATCTTTGACAACTCTTACAAAATCTTATTGGTTTCCATTTCTACGAATGGAGAATGACCAGGAAAATTGAAGTTGCTAAGACTATGTTTGCCGTTCTTGGCACTGTATATGCTCGTAAACGATATAAGCGGTAATGCACGGTATTCCAGTGTTCCGAAAACAAAATGAAATTATAAAATATGCTTGCAAGGCGTTCGAAAAGTATAAACATTTTATTCGTTTGTTAAATGATGGTAATAGTCTAACCTATTTGAAGCGTTAGCACTACTTTAGATTCGTGCAATTACCAGATGGATCGTCAATAGTTTCCGAACTATCTATTACTTCATTCATTAATATACTCTCTTATGTAAAGTTTTACCGCTTGTGGTATGTTTGTCCTCTTGTGATCATTCGCTTAAACTCCGAAATCAAGATAGAAAATTAAAATCAGGTACATGCCTTCTGAGCGAATTCTACGCATCAAATTTCAATACGAACATAAACCTTTTTCATTACTTTGGAATTTTCGAAAATAACAAAAACACTCTGCAGTTTTTCATAGTGAGTTACATGTAAAAGTAATGATCAAAATACTTATGAAATCAAATTTTTCAAAAGCTTTAGAATAAATATTTAAATACCATTTAGGTGTCGTTTACTTTGAAATTATGTTTACTACTTCAGAACAAGGGATTTATCTGATTTCACTATAGGCAATCAGACAGAAGAACACATCGATCAGTGACACTTGCTGTGTCTTCTGGCCATCCAAAGGAATTGTCATTGAAAATCCGATAGGCTATATTCTTTGCTACGGGGAAGTCTTCAAGCTAAAGATAAACCCCAGGCATTGGGGGCATGGCAGAATGGCGTGTTCATCTGCTCTTTAGCCATTGCAAAATCTCTGGCAAACGTTTTTTTTATTTACCTTGCCGATGAGATTTGAAAGGGTAAGCCCGTTGCTTTATGTTTCATGCCCATATTTAGGAAACGTCTTTCTTGGAGCATTGTAATGGTTGCGGTTGGACCTAAATTGGCTAAAGGGGTATGAAAGTGCATGACTGTGAAGTTACAGTGCACGCAGCCGCTTGACCCAACAAGAATCATATTAATATAGGGCTCGCTTTGATTAATTCTGGAACTTTGGGAAGTAGTCTTCCAGGAATGAATGCATGACATGTCCTAAAGTCCCTGAGAATCCTAGACAGAGTTTTACGTAAAATCCTGGAGACGTCTACAGATTCTACAGATGAGCGGCGAATACAACAAACAAGCCAGATTGGTTACCATTGGGAAAGGTTTCTTGGCTTCCCGGTCATACTATCATGAAAGTTTTTTGGCAAAAGCTCGATGCATTAATAGAGCATTTAAGCGTCAACATTTACTTCTCGGGCACTGCAGTCCTTTAGTGGCGCCCCTTTAGACGTCTATGAAGTATTGTTACGGTCGTTGTCTGGAACCTGCCTTGAAAGATCGGATGTCAAGGCTCTATCGGGTGACCTTGTTTCGCGGCAGCTTTGATTGTACTTTAATTAATAAGGAGTCTAAATAGGGGCGTATGTAGGGAATTGTAGTGTGATCGAGTGTTTGACTGCCTTCTCGCCAGAATATACTTTTAGTGATCGTGCCATACTGTATCATGAATCTGCCCGGCTAATAACAAATCTCTGTTACGAATCTATCAAGTGATTTAATCTGCTTTGATGATTTATACGCACAACACCGGAAAAGGCGATGCTCGGCCATATTAAGTACGTCGCGGAGACGTCTTTGTTAAATTTCTGGTAGATGGAAATTAATATCTGAACTTTACTATCAGATTGAAAGATTGAATACTTTTCTGATTACTCAGTGCATGTTTGTGGGTATAAAATATTTTTTTTGCAATTTTTATGCAAGATTTCTATAAGAGTTTTCTTGAGAGGTGCGAAAAGTCTTGAAAAAAAATTTGATGAAACGTGTAGCAATATTGTCATACCTCTCTCTGAACCTTGACGACGTTTTAGACGACAAACTTTCCACACGCGTATAATAAGCTGAAACATTAAAGAAAAAAACAAAAAAAAAACAAAAAAAAGAATGAAAAAATTTAAATTTAAATGTAAACAAAATTTGTTCAATTCACTTGTTATTTGAATTTGGATTTTTTTTTTTTTGTATCCATTACAATTATAAATTGATAGATAGCGTAAAGAATTGCCAAAGCTATTATATAAACAATTAAGTTTTCTATGACTGACATCTCCGCACACAACAACGTACACGTAGCGTATAAATCGGCAGAACAACTTTTACTTTCATAGAGAAAACAAACACTGTCTACCATCGTTTGAAGGTGAATCGATTTAAATAAACGAATCTAACAACTATGAAGACTGAAAAGTACTACACAGGTGCGTGCTAATGAAACTGATTAAATTAAAATTAACTCGAACAAAAAAAAAAATAAAAAATAAAAAAAAATTGAACAAAATTGGAAAGAGAAAAACAGCCTGTATATAGAACACACTCTCAAGCACTTGTGGCTTTATATGTATATATATATATATACTAAACACTTGAAAAACAAAAATCAAGATAAGATAAAGCCTAAATTATAATGTATTTATATTTGCATTTCTACGCACATTGTTTGGTTTTGTTTTTTTTTTTATTTCTTATTTTCTATTTTTATTTTTTTTCTTGCTTTTTTTTTGCTTATCATACCGTTTTGCGAACAATTATTGTTGTTAGTCGGCGACGTAGTTTGTATTTGCCAGCTATTGAGCCAACTTTGATGGGTTTGCGTATAAAAGGCGGGACGACGATTGTGCGGACGGCATATTTTCTCCAGTTTAGCACTTCTCACATTCACATAACAGCATACAATTGGCATTATAAGGAAAAGCAATACCAATACTATCATGAAATAAAGTATGCTAAGCATAGTGTTTGCACTTCACTGCCGTCTTTTCTTTTTGAAGAGATAATTAGGCAAAAATTTACATTGTTGTTCTTTACTTTTACTATTAGTATTATTTTTTCTTTTGTTCTTTTTTTAACACATATCGTGTATATGACAAAGTGGGTGCTTCGAATTAATACCAAAATGGTACTAAGCGAAATGTTTCTGATTTGTTACTTATTCGTTTAATCGAAAGAGTTTTTATATAATTATATCGTCCACCAGCAAGGGATAAGGGTAAACCATATTTGCCCTTTCGTTTGTAACAGCTAGGAAAACTCGTCATAATTCGACGCAATCGTCAAAGCCGATTTAATTTTAACCTCGAAAGTATTGGGATAAAGCGTAAATAAACTTCCAATTTTTCAACGGTGTATACATCCCTAAAGACTTGAAGAACTCTAACCATGTCCTCTTTGTGTATAAAATTAAGAATCACTCTGTCCGCTCCGCGTACTAGGAGCCGACGAAGTTTTTAATGTTGATATTAACGTGTTCCTTCAGAGAGAGTCAAACTTGCTGTTCTCGGAAACATTCTCGGAAAAATTCTTAAATGATCGCTTCATATCAACTGTGAAAATGGATCTACTAAATAGTCTACAAACACGATCAAAATAAAGAAAAAGGCAGCCTATCCAAGTATCTTAAATTTGCAGCAACTTGGTGTGTGTTTCAAGGCTGTGCAGAAGGCCTCGCTAGAACTGATCCATATCAATCAATTTGACTATTGCTAAAGTTCAAAAGATGATCTAAAATTTGGCATCGAAAACCGAAACTTGGCAAATGTAATCTACAATCCTTTCCTACTCTACCAACTGAAGCTATGTCTATCATTACATTCCACATATTTTAGATTAGCGGAGAAATATTTGTATTAACCATGTGTTCTGTAAAAAATGGTTCATTGGTTTTGGTAAGATAAGATAAATAACGAGCCGGTTAATATTATTTTGACTTTACAGCAGATTTTGGCGGTTAACTTGGATTAATTTATGCGAATGAAAAGAAAGTAAAATGTGTACGTTGGCCTTTCCTAAATGTCGGATCATTTGCTTAATAAATTTTCGAATGGCCTCATTATTTGTTCTCTCGGACAATCTCTGTTATGGTCAGGATGTTATTGATCATATTTATGAGGTTTTGTTTTTCTAATATTTTTACCTTTGTTCTATATTATAGGAGAATATAAACTTTGACTTATCAACTAAATTTAAATTAAATTAAATTTCCAATTATATATATAGGATTTCGAAGAATATATGTTAAAAAAAGGTTTCGATTAGTGCGACTATATCGTGTCTGAATTTTAGTTTGATGAAAAATATAAATAAAAAAGGTCCTATAGTGCGACTTGATTCTCTCTTTGATATAAGAATAACTCATAGTAGATAAAATAATTATAAAACAAAAACGAATGATTTTTTTATAAGTTTGAAGCCTATTGAGTTTTAAAATTTGATCAAATTAAAAAAAAAACAGAAACAGAAAAAGAAAAAAAATCTAGTGGGTATGCAAAATTCGTCTGAAGATGACCGTAGTTATCTTAGTTATTGCGTTCTCACATATGATTTTTAATTACTTTTTTTTGCGACTCGTGCCCAAAACTAACACATGTTTGTAATGTTTTACAAGATAAGATTATGTAGCTACGGCTACCTACCTAGGTATATATATTATGTTTGAAAGTTATTATCGGTTTATTAGAAAATCGATTTAAAATGTGATACAAAGAATGCAGTTCACATATACTTTAATGCACCATCCATCCCTCCGTCGTCTAGGTTGCAAAACTTCTACACATTGCATACCTTCAAGAATGTGTGGAGCGACATGAGCATTCTACACATGCATACGTACAATGGCACGGCAATGTCACAAAACTTGTACCAACTAGTGTTACACTATTTATGATATTTGAACACTTGAAGAAATATGCATTTTTTGATATCCAAAAACACGAACTGAAGGCTACACGCTTTGCAATGTATTGGAATTACTAAGCAAAACGGAGAGATTTTAAAATTTATCCCAATCTGCCCTTCTGTGAATGTAATGCTCGAGGTTTCAAAATCAAAAACTTTGAGATTTAAATTAAAGTGCAGTTTCGATTTTATAATCTTAGTATCTATTATTTCTAATTTAGAAATTCCAACAATATGGTCGCCGGAAGTATAGAGGAAACTGAACAATTTTTCGCAGAGAAACGTAAAGATGATTACCGTAATGCCTTCTTTGATACTTTACATGAAATGCGAAACAATCCAGAGGTAACTAGATACTAAGCAGCTAGTGTTAGTAGGATCTAACATATGACCATTTGATGTTACAGAATTGCGACTTTGCCTTGGAGGTAGAAGGCGAAACTATATACGCCCACAGGCTGGTCCTTTCGGTTGCTTCCCCCTATTTCGCAGCCATGTTCAAGAGTAAATAGTTTCACAGACTTTTCAAATCACAGTTTAATACAATCCATCTGAAATGTTGTAGATGAGACGAAAGAAAAAGCCACGGGATTCGTTAAACTCGAAGATATCCACTTAACCGCTGTAGAAACCATCGTTGAGTACATTTATTCTGGGGAAATCGCACTAACCGAGGAGAATGTTCAATCGGTTTGCACAACATCTGACTACTTACAGATCGAATGGGTAAAACGCGAATGCGTGGAATTTCTTAAACGGAATATAAATGCAACAAATTGTCTCCAGTTACGAAGAATCGCCGGTAAGAGCATGAATTCCTGCTTCTGTTCCTAGAGTACAAATATTTCTTTCTTTCAGATAAGCCACCGTTCAACGAACTGTGTGAATGCACCCACGACTATATTTTAAAAAATTTTGTCATATTAATCCATAAAAAGGAATGGTTAGAACTGCCTTTCGAAGTGGTAAGTAAATAACTGAAACATTAAGTAATTCGTATGCCATGAATTGGGCGCAGTAAAAACAACAACGAAAGTTATATTAGTGTTGTTTCCCTTTTGTAAGAAAAGGAATGTTAATCAACATTTTTGTCAACAAAGACCAGATCTAAATTCATGTACATTAGTATTAAGAAATTTGTGTCAACCAGTAAGCGGGAGACTTTCGGATAGAATGTATTTTCTTAAATATACGTGGAAGGCACGCTTCATGTGCACCACATGACTATTTCTCCCAAATTTTCTTTTTCTAAAAATTCCCTAACGCTTTTCACTAGCGTTCAGCTAGCTCTGATTGCTTCTTTCTAAAATCTAAAGCTAAAATTGGCATAAGAAAGTACAGAAATAACAATTGAACAAATGGCAAATTAAATCTTTTGCCGAACATCCGGACGAGAAGTTCCGAGTACCGTTTATCCATTATAACTTGATTCGTAATTTTTTAAAATATTCTTTTCAGATTCAAGATTTAATAAAAGAAGAGAAGCTCGCAGTAGCATGCATATGAAGCCGTAATAAATTGGATAAAATACGATTTGACTAAACGACAAGGTTATCTCGCACACCTAATGCGCCACGTTCGTGTGGCTTTTGTTAGAACTGAGTTTTTGAGAGATCACATCCCTACTGAAAGTATGCTTACAAGCGATCCGCAATGCAGGCAGTTTTTCATTGAAGTCTTTAGATATCAGTTAACACCACTAAGCCAGCGTTCATCATTTTGGTCTCAGACCAAAAATGTGTATACAAATCGAAATGCAAAGATTCATGTTCTGTTCGCTGGTGGTAAGCATATAGAGACTACGAGTGTGCATCGTATGTGCAATGTCTACAATGCAACCAACAACAAAACGTCTCCTATCTCGGATATGATGGAGTAATCAGCGGCGATTTTAATTTGAATTGAATATTGAAAGCTAAAAACTATCTTTTATTTACTTTAATCTAATTACTTTACAAGCAACTGTAACTTTACATAAGGAAATGTTTAACGTAAATATTTTTTGAGAGATAAATTTAATATAATCATTTTGCTTATAAGAATAAGTTATTCGCAAATCAAACGCTTTCAATATCGAGAAAAATTAAACGTTTGGGATCGTACCCCGCACTCACCAATGAAAGATTTGTAACTTTCTTATCGTATAGTTTATGAAGGGAAGTTTAGAAAGTCAACAATTGCTTCCGTTTCAAGTCTTCATGTAACGTTATCCCGACTGTTGTCCTTCTCTTAAATCTTATTTCGATTTGGCGTAAGTTGCCTCACTTCGCCTCGAACAAGATGGCAGTGATTTTCAAGAGCAAGCTAATAAGGCGGTCAATGTTTTTTTTTTCACAGCTCCGACATACACTTTTGTCGGTTATTTCCAAGTCAAGACTGACCAGGTTTCTTTTGAGTGTGGCTTGTAGGTTTTAAAAATCCGATTTTATAATAAAACTGATATCGGAGCGTTTCCTTATGACTATTTCTTCAGTATATGAAGACGTGATACAAAATCAAAACAACTATGGCAAGAATGCACATTGTGCTCTTTTATGACTAGTAACCGATCACAATAATTAATATCTCTTATATCGTTCCCGAAATTGTCTTCAAACGACTTCTCATCTCATTTTGACTTTAAAGTAATCACTTTTTTATACCACCATCGTACCTTACTAAGGTATCTCGCTAATATATCTCACTATGCTATTCTTTTTATGAATTTCGATTGCGAAATGTAGACAAGAAGGTTATTTTTTTCTTTTTATAGGACTCCTAGATTTGTGAAACGCACTTTTAAATTAAAAGGCAAAACCAATTCCATAATCAAAAAAAGCTGAACAATCTGTTCACTTTAGTTTTACGAAAAAACTTGAAAATGATGTCTATTTACGTCTCAAAATCGTTAAACGAAATAGTTCTGTTTCAATGCTTTTCATGTTTTCGAATTATGAAATTTCGATTTCCAAAAGAAAAAAAAGCCACCCACAGACTTATATGAAAAAGGAAATAAATTTTAATAAAACATTTTTATACCCACCACTGTAAGATGGGGTATACTCATTTTGTAACACTCAAAAGAAGGCTTCAGAGATCCTATAAAGGATATATATCTTCTGGAGAAACGTGAAATGCTGAATTGATTAAACCGTCCGTCTGTATGGTGTTTGTTGATGGCATTCTCCTGATCGCAAAAATTAAGATATCGACTTCAAATTTGGGAAAACATTCAAAGTTTCTGTGAGCAGGTTGGTATTGAAAATGAGACAAATCGGTCGGAGCAGAAGCGCGCAGTGCAGCGTAAACTGAACGCAACTCCCTTTTTTTTAATAAAAATTGTAGGATTTTTGCTCGGTACTCGGAAAGTTAGAAGGCTGGAATTCTCCATATTTACTTCACGAAGCACTCTACCTCTTGCGTGGAAAAATAGAAGACACAACCCATGCCACCAACAAAGTTAGAAGTGATCACATTTTGTTTATTTCTCACTTTTTTGAGGTTTTATGCTTACTTATCATAAGGCAAACAAGACCGAATGTTTAAAACTATCTTGTACCTTAGATGAAGATATATTATCTGCCTAAAAGTGGGTTAATTTTAAAATGAATGTATGGTAGACAACGCGGTTACTTTTTTCTTAATAATGAAAGCGATATGGGTATCAAATAAAAGAACTTGGCGAGTAGAACGCTAGAAACACAGCCTTTGGTATGCGAGATTCACCCCCCGTCGAATGTAATTTTCTTATTTGTTTATAGCTACATTTTTCAAATTTTTGTAACGCATAGAAGTGCGGCTCGGACACTATTCTTCTCAATATAACAATCTTAAAACTTTGCTGAGTAATCTTGGCTTTAAATCTGTTCCGCCCGGCTTCGTTTTGATGCCCTCAGCCTCCCTGCGATTTCTATGTACTCGAAAATGTGCATTTTTTCATGAAATGAAAAAACTATGTCAAAGTGGAGGTCATGCAAACGACTTCTTCTACTCGCGCATTAAACACTTTGCCACTTACGACACTGTACTCGTTTTCTAGAATTGCGATAATTGCCTTACAAGTTTGTAGCTGAGCTTTTCTAAATCAGGCATTCATCAATAGGTGACCGCTACTAAAGTGCACTATTTTGGAAAAGTCCTATTTAGTCAAATATGCGGCTTTTCATGTAATTCTTTATAAGGCGAAGTCATTTGCTTTAAAGAGACGATGTGTGGTCATCGCTTGCTTTCAATATAACTCTGAAATCTCTTTCCCCAAAGCAAGTTAGTAGTGGATACACGATAATGTGGAGTGAAATTTCTTTATACCCTATGCCAAAGGAATATTAAGTTCATAGGGATGTATGCGACATTTAGAAGGACTTGAGATAGGCCCACTTCTTACTATATCATCGGATTCAGAATCAGTTTCTAAATCGAACTAAGCTTGTCTGTCCGCCTGTCCGCCTTGTTAGCTTATGTTCAAAGTATCGACCACAATTGTTGAGGAATTTTGATGAACACACATTTTGACCTAAGGACAAGCGCTATTGAAAAAGATTCGGAGCGGACCACTACTTCCGCCAGCAGTTTTTAACTATTGTTTGCTTCGTTAACAAAAAAGAAAAAGCAGTAACAACATATTCGCGCCAAGTAAGGTATAGTTGATAACAATTTTTTATGTAGTTTGTATACAACAAATTCTTGGATGTTCTACGCTGGATATTTTTTAAAGTTTTTTTGTAAAGAATTTCTTTATTCGCTTTTTTGAACATACCACTACGTATTAGACGGCGTTGTCTATGAAAATGTCGTTGAATCTTTTGACAACATATCCGAGGATCCAGTATAAACCATAAAATACACTAAACTTAAAATAACAAATATTTATGTTTTAATATTAATTTATTCTTATTTTGTTGGTTGATAAGTTGCGTAAAAATATTCATTACCCGTAGTAGGTAGAAAACGAATGGAATCAATAAAAAAATGATAAAAAATGTTGAGATATATATTAAGAGTATATCCATTCTTGGATTGTGATTTTTTGGTATCAACAACACAACACTCGCAATATATTTAAGAGAAAAAAAAAACCTTTAAAAATATAATTTTTATTTTTTTTTCTAATGACAATAAAATCATGTTTTTTTTTCTTTTCAATTTTGAATTACGCGGCGGTAATAAAACCTTACGCACACAATTCAAACTATTTTTAAAGTAATGGCGAAAAGAAGAATCATGTATCAATAATATATCAACTGGCCATCGATTATGTACATACATACATACATACCTGATGAGGTAGGTGAACATTATCGCAACTAATTACAATTATTTAACGATTAAGTCAAAAGATAAGATTAATAAAGGGTGCG